>JAHKKF010517020.1:2509-12558 GCA_019740295.1 Labeo calbasu | reverse complement strand
TTTTATTTTTTTGGGAAGACAGAATAGTTAGTGTAATCCAAATATGCCTTTAGTATATGCCGTGGCTTTTTTGTCTCATTTCCTCTTTAAGTCTTTGAATAATCCACTTTCCGCAAGGCCCTTAATCCATCAGTTTTGCTTATTTCTCATTGGAGAACAAAATTTGAGCGATTGTGTTTTTATTTCCAAAGATTAATTTTAACTCGTATGAACTGACTTCACAAACCCAATGCAGATTTTAATTTAAGACTTTATCCTAGAAACCAGTTTAAGCCAGTTTAAGATGAAATGACAACCTGTGTGATGGTTTAGCCCTCTCTCAAGAGACTTTTCTTTCACTTCAATCAGTCAGATTTTATCATTTTTTCCCCTTAATTTATTTCCATCCTTGAACTGTAATAAAATGTATTTACTTAAGATTAAGTACAAGTCCCTAATCTCTAAATAAATAAATAAATGTACAAAATTATATATATATATATATGATATTTATTTTTAATTAATTTTATTTCTTTTTTTTTTATTTTTTGTTTATTTATAATACATTTTTTTTTAATTCTATACATTCCATTAATTCCAAAATTAATTCTTTTTTTGTGATTTCTGGTAACATTTTCTCCTTCATTTTACACATTTCGCATCTCTCGTCTCTCCTCGCCTTCAGAGGATTTCGGTAGTTATTTTATTCTGTGGATCATGAATTTGCACAGTACTGAAATTAACAAACTGTGGAATTGGATTTCAGTTTTCATTCACCATCGCGGGGTTTGAATTGTGAAGTGTACGGCACAAATGATCTGTGTCTCATAAATATCTACCCCCTGTTTTTTTATCCCTGAAAATGAAAGAGAAATGATGGAGAAAGCTGACGATAGACTTGGGGAGATGGGGACTAAACAGCCATTTGGGACATATACATGCTTTCATTCTATCAAATTATGTCTATGTGAGAGGCTTTTGAGCTTCGTTGAAAGATGGAGAGAATGAGAGTAGGGCAGCTCCTCCCTGATCTTCCTCCTTTGGTCTTTCCTGTGCTGTTTTCCATTCATTCATATTTCACCATGCCTGCAGTGCAAAACAAAGTAATATCTCATTGATTGGCTGTAGTGCTAATATGCATCTTTAGACTACAATGGGTGTGTTTTAGGAACCCGTTTTTCTGGGTGTGAGTCTTAGGCTTGAGGTAGATGGTGTTTATTGAGTCAGTAGTAAACTTGCATTACAGTGCTCTGGAGATGTTACATCCTGTTTGCATCATTTAAAACAAAGCTGTCTCATGCAGCTTTCAGTTTCCCATCCCCTCTTTATGTTTTGATTATTAATGTAGTGATGCATCTCCTTTGACTTCTTCAACATGCTAGCTGTAATTTTATTCTTGATATACTAGTAGATTATTCATTTATAATGCATCTGAGGTGTGTTTGTGGTATTTTGGGAGCTCTTAAAAAATATAAATGTGCACTAAATTTAAATATTAAATAATTTCTTTCCTAGTACACATTTGTGGTCTATTGATGCACCCTAAAAAATGTTCCTACAATTTCCTAAAGCGTTTTTCTGCTTTGACAGGATGGTGCCTCAAGCATCTTCTCATTTTAATAGTGTGGTATAGATTGACCGCTTTTCATGTAAAGTCGCTTGAGGCATTATTTAGGGTTTCGTAGATTGCTACACTGGCAGAACCCTCTGGAGAACCTCTAGGCACCCTTTTTAAAAGGAATGAATGTTCAAAATGTAAATCAGTTTCTGTAAGAACTCATTTTGTATTTTTTAAAAATGCTTGGAAAAGGGGGTTTTCATAGCCATGCCATTGAAGAAACATTTTCTAAAAGAATCATTTTTTCTTAGTGCGAAGAACATTTAAAAAATCTAAAGATTCTTTTTTCTACTATTAAGAACCTTTTGTGGAATGGAAAGATTTAAGATGTTAAAGGTTCTTCATGGAATCATAAGGTGCTTTCGCACCACTCAGTTGTGGGAACTAGCCAGCATGGTGCTTCCTAGAGAACCAGTTTCCCCCTCAGGCCGTTTTCCTGGTTGCATCTGCACCGGCAGCAGGAACTCCAAAGCTGCCAACAGCGACGTCTTTATTCGTGCCATTTACAAACGTCAAACACTAGTGAATGAAGGACGCCACGATCTGTGTAGTTTTAGTTGTGTGTTGTGGGTTTCATGATAACAGAAATGGAAAATAAACACAATTTACGTGATTAAAAGAGCATGAAATTCTGACTAAATCTTGTATGACAACTTGCAGTGTTACATATCATTGAAGCTGAGAAAAGAACAAAACACTGCAGAAAACAGGTGGCTAAATGTCGTTATTAATGCTGTTTTTCCATGTCGGTGAAGTAAACATTTTTTTTTTTAAGGTTTATTTTTGGCCTTTTGGGCTTTATTATTATTATAGGACAAATCATAGCTGACAGGAAGCGAAGTGGGAGAGAGAGAGAAGGGGATGGGATCGGGAAAGGTCCTCGAGCTGGGATTCGAACTCGGGACGCCTGTAGCGCAACGGCGCTATATGTCAGCACGTTGCACACAAGGCTATCAGCACAGACAATGAAGTAAACATTTTTACACGGCTTTTTAACAATTCTGGGAAGCCGTTGTTTCGTATGCGTTTGGATAATCAGCGTACACTTACGCAGGGTTCATACGAGGTGCTTAAAGTGCTTGAAACCCTTGAAAATAGCAGTATTCCTGATGAGGTATTTGAAAAGTGCTTGAATTATTAAAAGTCAATGTATCTATGAAATAAGTTTCATTTTTTTGATAAGCGCATATCTTTTCAAAAAACATCATACCTTTTTTCACTTATTTCAGTTAATGTCTAGCAAGCTTAGCCAGTAGTAGTACTGACAATGTTGTGTAAACATGGCTGAAGACACAAACAAAGGAACAGATGAACCAAATCAGTCGAGTCATTTACGCTGGAATCACTCTGATTCAAACTCGTAAATTTGATAATATATTTCAAGCGATTCACTAGCAAAAACAAAATCAAATTAAAAGAGCCATTCATTTTCGAATTTCAACATCTCTTGTAATGATTTTAAAAAGCACATAGTGATGGATGAAATTGAGCTTTTCGAAACTAAATCAGTTAAACAGTTGCGTCGCAAAATGATGAATCTGATCAAGTATCGCGAATCATTTGTTTCGGATCAGAACTTAAAAGATCTCAAATTACAAGATCAAATTAAAAGATCCATTCATTTTTGAATTTCGACATTGCTTGTAATGATGGCCTTTTGTAGTGATGAGTAAAATGGAGCTTTTCGAAACTCTGAATCAGTTAAACCATTGCGAAGCAAAATGATTCACTGTTTCGCTCCAATTGGATCGTGTATTGCAAAATATTTAAGATCGGAACAAAATCACACATCATTTGATTCATATCGGGACTTAGTAGTGAATATTGCAAATCATTTGATTTAGATCGGAATATTTTTATGAATCATTTTGCGAATTGTATTATTCAACTCAAATGATTTGCGATACGTGATTTGAAGTCCCAATCTAAATCAAATTATGCACAATACCTGATGTTTTTATCTAAGTCAAATGATTTGCACTCCATGCTCCGAGTCCTGATCTTAAATGATAGTTTGCTAATCACTATTTAGATGAGGACTTCAAAGCGTGGATCATGAATCATTTGTTTCAGTTCGGGACTTCGGAGCACGTATTGCGAATCAGGATTTCGAAGTGATTTCGCAAATCTTTTTTCATGTTTTTTTTTATTTATTTTTTTTATAAACAGTAGAATACATCAAACCATTAAGGGAGTACAGTTATAAAAAAAAAAAAAAAGTGTACACAAATACAAAAGAAAATGTTAAGAAAATTATCTGTGGTAGTATACTTTGTAATACTTTAGTAGTAATACTTTGCGTGTGCTTCGCTTTATTTTGCCATTTTTTAATAGTTTGGTCATACTTTATTTTAAGGTCCAATTCTCGCTATGACTTTTGCCTCAATAAACTACTAATTTGCTGCTTATTAGTAGTTAGTAAGGTAGTTGTTAAGTTGTTAGGTATTGGGTAGAATATGGTCATGCAGAATATGTGCTTTATAAGTACTAATAAATAGCCAATATGTTATGAATAGTGATGCTATGTTACTTTACAATATGTAAAGTTTTACCATATTTTTTATTTGTCTTTTTATCTTTTTTTAGAATTTGAAGAATTTCAGTTCTGTCCTTGAAAATCCTGGAATTTCATTTAGCAATATCTGTACGAACCCAGTGTGCGTCAATGGTAGTTCCTATAGAACTGTTTTAGACTCATTTAGTTCCCCCAAACAGAGTTCCTAGAACTAAAACCGTTCCTAGTTCCTGCAGTGCGAATGCCAAAAAACAGGAGCTTCCGCCAATAGCTCTAGGAACTATGAAAAGGTTCCTCCGGTGTAAGAACATGGTGGCTACAGCAACCTCATCATAAGGGAAAGTTTCTTGAGCGAACTCTAGGATGTCTGAAGCAATTTCAAAAGGTTTCCTAGCAGTTCTCCGAAAGGTTGTAATAGTGTCATAGTCAGAGAAAACCCCAAAACCTCTTTTTATTTGTATACAATTAATTCTTAATAGGTAAAGTACCACAGAGTGGTTTTTGAATGTCTTTTAATGTTGACTTAAGGATAAACCTTTATTTTAGTCCACAAGACTGGACTGGATGCTTATTTTTCTAGCTTCTACAACCTCTTCGCTTAACATTTGTCTTCTTGGTTTTCCTTTGAAGGTGACATGTGGAGCGGAGCTCAGAGCAGCTGTGTCTCCTCTGGGCTGGGGAGAGAGTGATAAGGAGGAAAGTGTTTCTCCTTACGGCTCTCGTTCGGGGATTCTCAAATCCCTGCGGCTTTTCTCCCACCCGTCCCAATCTAACAGCCAGAGCCGTGAAACTGCTCAGGACCCTGGGGCACTGGATCTGTGGGCTTGGTTATCCAACCACACTGATAGCGAAGTAACCCTCTCGAGGGCCAAACGTCGTCCCTATGTGAAAACGGGCAAGTTTAAGAAGATGTTCGGCTGGGGCGACTTCCATTCGAACATCAAAACGATCAAGCTAAACCTTCTCATTACTGGGAAAATTGTGGACCACGGCAACGGCACCTTCAGCGTCTATTTCCGCCACAATTCCACCGGCATGGGCAACGTGTCCGTCAGCCTGGTCCCGCCCTCCAAGGCTGTCGATTTTGAGATCACTCAACAGGAAACCATAGAGGTGCCCAAAGACAATAAGGCCTTCAATTGTCGAGTGGAATATGAGAAGACGGACCGCAGCAAGAGGACGTCCGTTTGCAGCGACTTCCCGAACAGGGTATGTTTCCAGGAACAGACCCAAAGCCATGTGTCTTGGCTTTGCTCCAAGCCCTTCAAGGTCATCTGCATCTACATTGACTTCTTCAGTGCAGACTACAAGCTAGTACAGAAGGTCTGCCCAGACTACAACTACCACAGTGACACTCCCTATACCTCTGTGGGATAGCACAACCTAGATTGGGATGTGCTGAGGTAACTAAGGTGTCATCTTGTTGTTACAACCTCTCTAGCCTGTAGTTTCCACGTTCTGTTCCACAAAGAACCGGAAGCAAGGTCAGATGAGGAACCAGTCTTTTGAATCTATCATGCTTGTCCTACTAGGGCAGTTGATGACAGGAGTAGTTCACCCAAAAAAGAAAGAGTTTATTTCTGTCATCATTTTTCACAGAAGATACTCTGTTAAATCGATTTGGAACAACATGAGGGTGAACAAAAGACAGGATTTTTAATTTTTGGATGATTCCAAGCTTAAGCCTGAAGGCTCATTCATGTGGTTCACACTTAGCTTCAACAAGACCAACACATCTATGGTTTCCACAGTGACCCTTGACCCTTTCTCAGTTCTCTTGTGATGTCATCAGTGTGACGTTTTAAAACATCCAAATCTCCCAATCAGTGTAAGCTGGGATTCGAAAACAGAAGAAAAAGTAAAACATCTTGTATTGCAGCCATTTGTGATGTTGCAACCCTCGTTTCATTCCAACGTACTTTTGTGTTCACAGAAACATTGTCAGTATCTAAGATTAATGTTGAAGCCATAATGTGCTCCTCAGTTTTTTTGTATTTTGTTTCTGTTATTAAAGAAAAGACGAGATTTAAGTTTCCGCAATGCTCCCTTGTGTATTTTCTTCTTTGACTCCCAAGACTGATTGGGTAGCAATCCTTGCACAGATGCTGCAAACAAAGAAAAAGTGTCTTAGACAAAGCTTGAGAAGTCAAATCTGCATCACATTTGTTACAAAATCTTCTTAAAATCCCTTGTATCCCTCTGGCACTACCGGAGGAGAGTCTCATTGCGGAACAACGATTTCGGCAGTTTAACTTCTGTAAATTCTGCCATATGAAAACCAGAGCATTGACATTGTTTCACACCAGATACGTTCAAAAAGGTATGATCATATGTGCGAACTCTAATGTGAAAAATGTACACGTAGTGTCAGTGAGAGTCTGTGTAATCTCATGGCTTGATGAACAGGGAGTTTGAGGATTTGCAGCACGCTGGCTTTGATCTCAGCTTAAGTCGTCTCCAGATGTTTAAAGACTAAAAAAGAAGAGATTTATTAAAGTTCATTCAAATGATTTTTGAAGCCACAGACCAAAAAGTATATTAAGCGTTTACATAGTGTTCACTGGAGATGTACCGTGAGGCATGTTAAAGATCATACAGCTCCACACATGACTTGGTGGGTTTTTTGAAGCTACAAATTAGTTGCTGTTGCAGTGTCCGACAAGCCAAGACAGAGCAGGTTACTTTTGGTATAAAACAAAGTCTGTTTTCAGATTTTTTTTTTTTTTAAACAAAAATTTGAACAATAGGTACTGTTTTGTGGCTCTTTAATGTGTTGTGACAGATCACTGTAGCGCCTCTGTTCAAACGGCAGGTGAATTAATACAAATTCAAAGAAATAATACACCAGTAAAGTACAGATAATTTAAAATTGTACTTAAGTACTTCCTCTTTACTAGTTATAGCATGAAATAAACATGAATGAACATCAGAAGATATCTGCGAAAAGTTCAAGTTCAAGTCCACTGACGTTAATCTACTGTCCTGTTGCACCGATGGCAGAATTTGGCGTTATGATTGGTCAGATCGCCTGTCAGTCAAACACCCTGTGAAGGGTCAGTTGGGAAGAGATGAACAAAGCACACAAATCACACAAATCAAAAAAAAAAACATATAGTATATAGAAACAAGAAACAACAATATGTGTTGCCCAATATAAATATACAATATAAACGTCATTTGGTAAAATGTTAGTATTTTAAGAAGAACACTATGCAAACATGCTAACTAGCTTTAGCTCGCAAACAACAGATAGCCTTGAGCTAAATATAAAAATATTAAATGCTAAACTTTGGCATTATTAACTTACTTTTTGTGGCATCAGTCGCACCTGTGCTTAAGCTCCGAAGATCCCACGTTCTTGGCTCATTTTGAGTCAGAAATTCGAATCATCTAAACTGACCGATTGGGAAGAATTGGCTTGTTCATGCATCACGTCTCATAGTGCGTGATGATTTTTCCAGTTTCAAATGGAGGGAGGAACGACATGTTTTTAATAAGTGGAGTAAAAAGTACATTATGATTTAGAATACAGTGAAGTAAAAGTAAAAGGTTACCAAAATAAAAAATACGCCAGTAAAGTACAGAATTTAAATTGTACTTATACTTGTACTTAAATTGTACTAGCATATTATTATGATTTGGAATGTAGTTACATAAAAGTAGAAGTTTACCAAAATAAAAACACACCAGTAAAAACACAACCAGTAAAGAGCAGACAATTTAAAATTGTACTTAAATACAGTAACAAAGTAAAAATACTACTTTAGTTTACCAAAATAAAAATACACCAGTAAGGTACACATAATTTAAAATTGTACTTAAGTACAGTAATGAAGTAAAAATACTACTTTAGTTTACCAAAATAAAAATACACCAGTAAAGTACAGATAACTTAAAATTGAACTTATGTATATTATTATGATTTGGAATGTACTTAAGTAAAAGTTACCAAATTAAAAATGCACTAGTAAAGTACAGATAATTTAAAATTGTACTCAAGTACAATAATGAAGTAAAAATACTACTTTCGTTTACCAAAATAAAAATACACCAGTAAAGTACAGATAACTTAAAATTGTACTTAAGTACATTATTATGATTTGGAATGTAGTTAAGGAAAAGTTTACCAAATTAAAATTCTCTAGTAAAGTACAGATAACCTAAAATTGTACTTAAGTACAGTAACAAAGTAAAAATATTACTAAAATATTGCTATTTTTAACAAGACAACGAAGGCCAAGAATGCTGCACTGGTCTCTTCAGTGAATCAACGGTGCTCTTTGAATACTTGGAGGTAAATATCAGCTGAAGCCGAAACGCGCAGATCTACACTTTTAATTGTTTTAATGATTGAGCCCAGTCTATTAAAGGCTTTTTTTTCTACAATAGTGCCTTGGAGTATTTCGTCTTTTCAGCGATTATTACCTTAGTTTACTAAAATAAAAATACACCAGTAAAGTACAGATAATTTAAAATTGTACTTAAGTACAGTAAGTAAAAAATATTACTTTAGTTTATCAAAATAAAAATACACCAGTAACATACAGATCATTTAAAATTGTACTTGAGTACAGTAACAAAGTAAAAATACTACCTTAGTTTACCAAAATAAAAATACACCAACAATGTACAGATCATTTAAAATTGTATTTAAGTACATCATTATGATTTTGAATGTTGAAAAAGTTTACCAAATTAAAATTCAGTAAAATTCAGATAATTTAAAATTGTACTTAAGTACAGTAATAAAGTAAAAATTACTACTTTAGTTTATAAAAAAAATACACCTGTAAAGTACAGATAACTTAAAATTGTACTTAAATACAAAAAGTAAAAAAGACTACTTTAGTTTACCAAAATAAAAATACACCAGTAAGTATAGATCATTTAAAATTGTTTTATTTTAATTGTACATTATTATAATTTGGAATATAGTTAAGAAAGAGTTTACCAATATAAAAATACTGTAGTAAAGTATAGATAATTTAAAATTGTACTTAAGTACAGGAACGAAGTAAAAATACTACTTTAGTTTACCAAAATAAAATACTGTAGTAAAGTATAGATAATTTAAAATTGTACTTAAGTACAGTAAGTAAAAAATACTACTTAAGTTTATCAAAATAAAAATACACCAGTAACGTACAGATCATTTAACATTGTACTTAAGTACAGAAACGAAGTAAAAATACTACCTTAGTTTACCAAAATAAAAATACACCAACAACGTACAGATCATTTCAAATTGTATTTAAGTACATTATTATGATTTTGAATGTAGTTAAGAAAAAGTTTACCAAATTAAAATGCACTAGTAAAATTCAGATAATTTAAATTGTACTTAAGTACAGTAATAAAGTAAAAATTACTACTTTAGTTTATTAAAAAAATACACCAGTAAAGTACAGATAACTTAAAATTGTACTTAAATACAATAACAAAGTAAAAAAAGACTACTTTAGTTTACCAAAATAAAAATACACCAGTAACGTACAGATAATTTAAAATTGTACTTAAGTACAGTAAGTAAAAAATACTACTTTAGTTTATCAAAATAAAAATACACCAGTTACGTACAGATCATTCAAAATTGTACTTAAGTACAGTAACGAAGTAAAAATACTAACTTAGTTTACCAAAATAAAAATACACCAACAACGTACAGATCATTTAAAATTGTATTTAAGTAGATTATTATGATTTTGAATGTAGTTAAGAAAAAGTTTACCAAATTAAAAATACAGTAGTAAAGTACAGATAATTTAAAATTGTACTTAAGTACAGTAATGAAGTAAAAATTGTCCCATTTGCGGTGGACAGTAACTGAGTTCTAAAATTACTTTTCTTAAATATGATCCTCTGCTGCCTTAACGCTAACTGAGGACCAAGACTATAGAACAGTTTGACTGTTTCAGTTCTAGCTAATGGAAAAAAACA
>JAHKKF010517019.1:8182-18509 GCA_019740295.1 Labeo calbasu | reverse complement strand
GCAGTTTAACTGTTTAGGACAAACAAGGGACTCATGAACAACTATCACTAAACAAAAAAACACAGCTGTGGATCATTCAGGTAACAACACAGTATTAAAGGAGAAGTCCACTTCCAAAACAAAGATTCACATATAATGTATTCACCTCATTGTCATCCAAGATTTTCACGTCTTTCTTTCTTCAGTCGTAAAGAAACTATGTTTTTTGAGGAAAACATTTCAGCATTTTTCTTCATATAATGGACTGATATGGTGCCCCGATTTTAAACTTCCAAAATGCAGTTAAAATGCAGCTTCAAACGATCCCAAATGCAGTTGTAAATGATCCCAGCTGAGAAAGAAGGGTCTTATCTAGCGTAACGATCAGTTATTTTCATAAAAATGTATATACTTCTTAAAGTCAAATGCTCGTCTTGTCAAACTCTGCCTAAACTGTTTTTTTTTTTCGGTTCATGACAGTTAGGGTACATCAAAAAACTCCCATCTCATGTTCTCCCTCAACTTCAAAGTCATCTGTTTTACCTTTTTTGTTAATGGTGTTTGATCTTCTTAGCATGTTCACTTTGCAAAGACTGTGTCGGTACTTCTGCAGCGATGTAGGATGATTTTGAAAGGATTTTTGAAGTTGAGGGAGAAAATACGATTGCAGTTTTTCGACATACCTTAACTGTCTTGAGCCAGAATACACAGAGTTCTACGAGAGCAAGGCAAGACGAGCGTTTGAGAATAAAACGTTTTTAAATTGTATTTTGTTTATGAAAATAACCGATCGTTATCAAGACCCTTCTTCCTCGGCTGGGATTGTTTACAACCTCATTGGGATCGTTTGAAGTCGCATTTAAACTGCATTTTGGAAGTTCAAAATCGGGGCACCATATCAGTCCATTATATGAAGAAAAATGCTGAAATGTTTTCCTCAAAAAACATAATTTCTTTATGACAATGGAGTGAGTACATTATATGTGAATCTTTGTTTTGGAAGTGGACTTCTCCTTTAAGAATCAAGTGTATGTAAACTTTCGAACGGGGACATTTTTATAAGCTCAACTATTATTTTCTCTTGTGGACTATATGTAAATGTCTTTTACGTTAAATATCTTATTCAGGTCAGTACTAATAAAAAATAACATACAGTTGGTATGATCCCTCTTATTTTGGTAAAATAACAATTTTCTGACTCTGCAAGGTGTATGTAAACTTTTGACTTCAACTGTATTTTGTCTTATGTGGTTCATGAGGGAATTGCAGTGTGTTCATGAGTTGATAAAAATCTAATTAGGAATAAAGAAAATAAAAGTAAATAATTTTACAGTAAAAACAAGATGTCATGTGACCATTAACTAACATCAGAGAATTGGGGAAATGCAAATGTGTTGTTAAATTATTGAAATATTAACTTCACATAAGGTCCAATTTGTCAGAGTATCTAATTAGATTTGGTTGACAAAAACTTTGGGAATCCCTGCATTACAAAATTGTTAGAAATGTGGATAATAACTAATAATAAGAAATTAATAGTTGCATTTACCCTCAAGTTTTCATTCAACTCCTTACTGAGAGCATAAGAAATTTCTCTCTCTCTGTTGTAAGAACTTGTTCTCCGCAAGATGTCCTTTTTAACCATGGGATTGACAGAGCCGTTCTTCCTGGGGTTAATGTTTCCATTACTTGGTTGAAGTTTTCTCACAACAGTTTTGCGTTCCGGAATACTATCCTGTTCTGGTCTCTTGTTGGAGGCTTTGAGTGCAGCTGAAGTGGACTTGTCCCTCTGCTCCAGCTCAGGATGTTTGGTGGGCGGGGTCAATTTAGGCAGCGAGATCAAAGGTTTTGAAGTCTTCTCAGAAGGTTTAAGACGTAGACTTCCTGACACAGGATGTGGCGTGCCATCTACACCATCACGCCGTGGAGCACCAAGTGGAATGAATTCGTTCACTAAAAATAAAGAAAACACTGTCAGACATTCAGAAAAGAAGTGCAAAAGCAACCTCTTAAAATCATCACGGCAGCTGAAGCACCTTGCAAACCTGTATTAAATGTTAGTGCATGTTTATTAAGACTGTTAGCAGGCACAAATCAGCCTGACATGCAAATATGAAAGAGCACCGACATCAGTTGGCTGGAATATACTAGACGACTTATGTACAGGTTTTTGTCCCGTTGAGGATAGTTGCCGAAAGACAGTCTGCAGATTCTGGGCAGTCGGAGTTGACTGATTTTGCAGAAAGTATGATTTTAGAATACATATTGCTTTTATTTGTCAGTGTATTCCAGCCTTAAAATAACAGGAGGAGAAAATATGCAAGCCAGTGTATCCAGTATTACCATTGTGCCATACTGCAGTAAAGCCCACAAGCAGTTCAACAGCGGCCCAACACACCAAGCATCCCTGTACAGTATATACCACATATCTCACCCATAGAGGTGAAGTGCTGCTTGAGGATACTTGACATTTTATACTGATGAAACACAGATAGGTGTCTTTAAAAGTCTTCCCAGTGATCTGTACAAAGTGAGACGCGAGTTAAAACAAGTGAACTTACATGCAAAACTAGCATTTGTTTAGATAATCAAATCCTGTTTTGTGAAGTCTGTGCTATTACAATACACACCACATATTACAGTATCTCTACAGAAATAAGCGACAGTAATGGATTACATTCAACAGACCTGTGCTACATGCTTCCAGTTTTCTATCAGGTGGGCGTGTGTCTGTAAAAAGAAAAACAATGGAGAAAAGCTTAGCAGTTGGTCTTGGAAAATGAAATGGAGAAAAGGAAGTACCTACTTCCTGCGCATCCCTCTCATTATTTTGTGTTGACTTTCACTATTTGTACTTTGCAACTGAAATGTGTATGGGCGGGAACAGAACAGCTAGTATGCCAGTCTTGGAAAAACGAAACTACGGGAAACAACAGTTCAGGTCATCGAAATAGATTGTTTTCCCTTTAGTGTTTGATGTTTTATGACAAATAACAAACAATCATTTACACAAAAAAAGGACCGTCAATCGGAAGACGCTGCATATCATTATATGATGCTCGTAAAACACGAGGCTTTACCGACTACACAAGCAAACGAAAACAAGTTCTCCAATCAAAACACTAACATTACAAAATATCAGTTACTTCATCAATTCTGACAAAATGTTATGTATACATAGCGTAAGTAATTTTGGCAAGTACACAGTAAACTGAAATTGTCTACGTTAGCTGTCAAACCGCGTGAGTGGCGGTGACTCTACCATATACGTTACGCGTCCGTTTAGTTCTGAAAAAAAGTAAAAATTGATGGATAAACCTTACAACAAAATGATATTCGATGCGTACCAGCCATTGTATAAATTTATTTGATACACTCCATGATGAAAGCGCTGTTGTGTTTGTTGGGAGCCGCCATCTGTAGGTGGGAGGAGCGAATGATGTAGTTCACGGAAACGGCCACTAGAGGCATTTAGATTGTGCGCCAAAATCAAAACACTCAGAGCCTCACGGTGAACAGTGGAGTCAGCAGTTACCGTTATTGCAGGAGCCAAATAAAACATATTAATTTCTAAATATATAAATATAAATAAATTCTTGCAATGTCCCAAAAATAGCAGTAGAAACTTTTTAATTACCTTTTAATTGGTGGTTTATTTATTTATTTGTTAATTAAATTCGCTGTGTTACATACGCTTTTAAGAAAAGTGGTGGTTATGCAAGGAAAATGTTTTCATGATACCACTGACCGGATAAAAGGATGAGCTGCGAGAAAGTGTTATATCTAGTGTTCTACATGCCTATACAAGAGATGTGATTATGCCAGAAGTCATACACCTTTTGCAATCACACTAGCAGTATAAACATGAAAACAAAAACAAGTATTCTGTGTTAACCCCGTAAAGCCTGACATATGAAAGCAGTGAGTTTTTTATTTATTTATTTTTAATGGAACAGTTTATTAAACATTCAGGCAAAACATATAGGCTGTATTTGTTTTGTTGAGTATTATTTTATGTATGAAATATGTCGCTCATAGTGGATGAGGAATAACAAATCAGTTTTATCCAGAGGCTCAAAACGCAAAAATATTTAGTTTAGTGCAGATGTTGTCACTTATAGTCAGACGAATTTCTGATACTAAGACTTTTATACCAGTGTCAAACTTATGCATTTAGTTATCAGCTGTCACTCATCTCCCAAAATTCATAACAATATAATGATATTAAAATGCATAGTTTCTTAATCAAAGCTTTTTAGTTTTAATTGTGAGTGTCAAAATATATAATGCAATGCAATATAATGACTGAGATTATATTTGAATAAGCCTATTTGACATTGGCTAAATCGTAACATGATTTTTCAATAAATAAATAAGTGAATAAACCAAAGTTATTCTCAGTTATTTCTTTACTTACCAAAACAGTATGAACTGTAAATCAGAGGGCAGAAAGCATGGAGAAAATTGTGTACAAAAACTGTGGGGTTTTTTTTTACAAAGTTTTGATCGTGTTGATAATTTAGAGGCCTTAGAAATATATGTGTCAAATATAATACAGCGGTTCGGAAATTATGAGGCTTATGGCAAAAATGCCAAATAAATGCCTCATAAATTCTCAAAAAAATGTCCCTGCACCATTAAACAATGCACTACGGCTGAAAATGAATAAAAAGTTTCAATCCGCTCACACTATATCAGGTTGCTTCATCGTGCTGTTCTGTGCAGCTTTGAGCCTTATAACCAATCAAACGCGTTTCTGTTGAATTTAGGAATGCATTGGCCAATCAGAGGCGACTAGATTAGTCAACGCTGAAAACGCCGAAGCTGTGTTGATTGCGCACACTCGCGTATTCCCTAATCATAACAGTGCAGAATCTGCAGATAGGTAAATAGATAAAAGATTCAGATTGATTTCTTAGATTCAGTGATTATAACGTGAGTTTGTGTATAACTTGCGCTAGACTAGACGAACGTCATGGACCTACATGTTTGTTTGTAAAGCCGGAATGTGATGTGCCTAAAATGCAGACACAAAACAAAACATTTTACATGTATAATTTAGATAGGCTAAAATTTTAAACAGTCTATTGTTATTAACAACAGTTTAAAATATTGATTCAAGTAACTGGGTAAAATCAAGTATTTGACATTGAAGACAACATAGTATGGTGATTATAATAATAAGGTAACCAGGGGAAAATGTAATAAGGTAAACCGGGGGAGCAAAAATTTGAAAAGTTCATTTTTGACCCTGCTTTCTTGGGTTAATACTTCTTGATTACACAATCACAGCCCGCACGGCGTCTATTCTACAATATACGGTAGTGGCTGCGGTCTGGTATTATGTTACGGGGCGTTCTTCCAATATCTGACTTTTAAATTGTGCTTGGAGTCTTGGGCACGAATATAGGTTATTGGAGAAGGAAAATGCCTATGCAAAGAGTACACGTTTGTGCTGCAATAATACTTTGCATTGCACATGCCTGTTTTTCATCTGAAAATCAGACAGTCAGTGATAATGTTACCAATTCTGAATCTAATGATTTAAAATCAATATTAACTCTGGCTGGGAATGTTACTGAAAGTTTGGACACAGCAAAACCCGATGAAGAACACACTGAGGCGCAGAGGAATACCACTGAAGATGGAGAACAGATGAACAAAGAGACCCATGGAGCAAAACAAGGCGAGTTTATGAATTCAGAACAATTTTCTTTAAATGTCCTGTATGGCACAAAGTTATAAAATGCCTTAATAACTGTGATCTATTATAAGTAAAATTTCAGTGATTTTTTTTTCTCTGGAACATAAAAGAAAACATTTTGATAAATGTCTCAGTTTTTTTCCCCGGTGGTCGGTGGTCATCAAAACACTTTGGTTATCAGCATTCTTCAAAACATCTTATTTTGTGTTCTATAGAAGAAAGAAAGTCATACAGAAAGTCTACTTCTAGTGTCTATATATTATTTTTATTTTAATGTATTAGTATACATATTAGTGTCTATTCAGAACATTCACTTAAAGTTTCATTATGTGCAATGCATATCTTTTCTTTCTAATCACATCTGTTTAATATCAGGCTGCATGTTTAAGGGTAAATTAGGTCAAGAATTTGTGGGAATACAGGAATGCTTAAGCAACAAACTTGATGCTGATTCACCAGCCTTTGTTTTAAGCAATAACTGTGAATCAATGGGACATTTGTTGGCTCAGCATTCCTGCACTCCCACCAGAAGAAGATGTTTACTTCTTGAAGTAATTTTCAAAAGGACATCACATGAAACCCTTTGGAGAGAGAGAAAAATTGTCCCCTACACTTTTAAAAATAAAGGTTCTTTATTGGCATCAATACATACGTGAAGAACCATTAAAATTCATGGAAAATAAAAAGTTTCTTTAGATTATCGAAATGTTCTTCACATTAAAAAATAAGAGTACACTGTGTAATGTGATTCATTAGAGCACATTCAATGTTATCTTTCTTGCAAACATTCTTAGGATCCTCTCTGGTTTAATAAGTAACTGTTTATCTTACATTTGTTTGTCTCAATCTCTATCTATCAGATTGTCCACCGCTGGGTTTGGAGTCTCTGAAAGTCTCTGATGATCAGTTGGAGTCTTCTTCGTATTTGAGTGTTGGTGTTGGTCCTCACAGAGGACGCCTTAACATACAGGTCAGCCCGCTGTGTGTTTTTTTCAAAGAGTTTGGAGGTAGATTTGATGTAGCATGTTGTAAATTTGCATACATGTGTGATGTTGTAGTCTGGTCTGGAGGATGATGATGAGTATGACGGAGCGTGGTGTGCTGGGGTGGAGGATCAGGAACAGTGGTTGCAGGTGAATGCTCTCAGACCGACACTCTTTACTGGCGTCATCCTTCAGGGCAGAAATTCAATCTGGAGGTGAGTGCATATCTTTGATCTTCATCATAATCATCACTGTCATTATTCATACACATTCTTTTATCATAAATGTTTTAATGACATTTAATACAATTCATGCAATTACATTTAATTACATTTTTAATTACAATACAACTGCACATTTTTAAAAAGTGTATTATTTCTGTAATAAGTACTTCTGCGCAAAGTATTCTAAAGTGTACTTTTTATTTTCACAAAGGTCAGCTTTTACAGGATACATGCATTTTCATTATATTCATCTTGCCAAATTGTGTTTGTGTTTATTTGTGGGTGTAGCTTGAACTGGGTCCGCACATATAAGGTGCAGTTCAGTAATGACTCATCGGTTTGGCAACCCTGCATGAATGGAACAGAGGAGGCCGTAAGTTTATGAAGTGTCTAAGTAACACTAACCTACTTTTGTCAGCTTTGCACCATAGAGCTTCTCTGAAAATAAAACATGACTTTATAAAAGTAGAGGAGCATATAAATCTTTAAAGCCTTTCATTTGTACAGTAACGTTGTCCAACATGTGTCTTACAGTTTTTCTGTTCTATGTGTGGACTATTGTTTCTCCTAATCTGACAATCTCTATGCAGGTGTTTGTTGGGAATGAAGATTTGGAGACGCCAGTTTTGGCTCTGTTTCCTGAGCCCTCAGTTGCACAATATATTCGCATTAACCCACAGACCTGGTTTAGCAATGGCACTATTTGCCTCCGCGCTGAAGTTCTGGGCTGCCCAGTGCCAGGTATAATATTACACTACTGTACTTTGAAATATTTGGGTCAAGACCATGACATATGGAAACTTCTTTTTTTCTTTCAAACAGCATTTTGAATATGAAAACATTAGGCTATTTTCTTGCATAGACTACCATTCATAGGTTTGAGGGCAGTAAGACTTTTTTAATGTTTTTGAAAGAAGTCTGTTATGTTCATCAAAATTTAAATCTGTATTTATGTGATTAAAGGAGAAGTTCACTTCCAGAACAAAAAATTACAGATAATGTACTCACCCCATTGTCATCCAAGATGTTTATTTTATTGTCTTGTCGAGCTCTGTGTAATCTGGGTCAATGCAGTTAGGGTATGTTGAAAAACTCCAATCTCGTTTTCTCCTCCAACTTTAAAACTGTCCTACATTGCTGTTTTACATTTTTTTTTATAAAGGGCGTTTGATCTTTGTATGTTCACTTTGTAAACACTGAGTTGGTACTTCTGCAGCGATGTAGGGTGATTTTAAAGTTCGAGGAGAAAATAAGAAGGGAGTTCTTCGACATACCCTAACTGTATTGACCCGGATTACACAGAGTATGCATGCACATGCGCATCGCAGAGCTAGACAAGACAAGCATTTTTTTTTTTGGAAAATGACTGATCGTTTTGCTAGACAAGACCTTTATTCCTTGGCTGGGATCATTTATAGCCCTTTGAAGCTGCTTTTAAACTGCATTTTGGGCGTTCAAACTCACGGGCACCATTTAAGTCCACTATTTGGAGATAATTCCTGAAATGTTTTTCTCAAAAAACAATATTTCTTTATGAATGAAGAAAGAAAGGCATGAAAATCTTGGATTAGAATGGGGTGAGTAGATAATCTGTACATTTTTGTTCTGGAAGTGAACTTCTCCTTTAAAAAAGGTGAAAACTGTTATATTGTTAAATATTTTTACAATTTAAATTAACAGTTTTCTATTTTGATGTATTTTAAAATGTAAACTGTGATCAAAGCTAAATTTTCAGCATGATTACTCTAGTCTTAAGTGTCAAATGATCCTTCATTCTATAATAAGCTGATTTGGTGTTGAAAACAGAATTTATTTGAAATTGAAAATTTTTTTGCAACATTACGAATGTTTTACTGTCACTTTTGATCAATTTAATTCATTCTTGCTGAGACTTTTTTTTCCAAATAATCCTACTGACCCAAAACTTTTCAACGGCAGTGTATTTCTTCACTTTTTCCTTTACAAGACCTTAGAATTTTCTACTCAAGTCAGCCAAAAACCTCAAATAGTCAGTCGATCTCCACTGTAGATCTTACCACATAGAGACATAGAGTTATAATGTCAGTTTTCATGCTGTAGTTTTAAATTATTGAACAGTTCAAAAATGCAGTTTGACAAAACTTTGTTTATATGTGTAGATCCTGACAACCCACATTTTTCCGAGACTGAGCGCGGATCCTCAGATGACCTCGACTTCAGGCACCATAATTACAATGAGATGAGGAAGGTTAGAGTGAATTTCAGACCTTCATATTTATCCTGTTTATTAATGTAAGTTAACTGACACACGTCACTCTCTCTCTAGTTAATGAAGTCTGTGAATGACGAGTGTCCAGATATCACACGGATCTACACTATTGGGAGGAGCTACACTGGACTAAAGCTTTATGTTATGGAAATATCCGATAACCCTGGAAAACATGAGCTTGGTAAGTGTTTACTTTGAGACTCTTAAAAGTTATTCAGGTCTCTTAATCTATTAGACCACACACATAATCTCATGTTCCAGTCGTGCTTTTCCAGAGAATTAATTTTCTGTGTCCTATTTTTCCGTTAAAACAGATAATAGATGATGTTTTCTTTGGTTTTATGCTTATTTTTGCTTATTCATCATACCTTTATGTAACATGTTTTTGTCACACATCTGCTTTTCATCACTGATTTGGCCAGAATAAATATTCCACCATTCATCAGATTCTGTTGGGGATTCACCAAAAGCATATTGTAACAGTTTGACTCCTTTAATCTCTCTGTGAGGATAGAAAATGTTCCAATCACAATGATCTTTTTCATTATACTATCAATAAAATAAAAATCTATTCCTGACCTGATTTTTTTTTTCTGACTGCTGTTTAACTCTGAAACACATCACATACTAAACTAAATATTAGCCTTAAGTTTAATATTTATGCATTTAAATTACATATAAAATTACACAGTTTTAACATACATAAACGAATACACCCAACGTGATGCGTATTTGTCAGGTATACATAAATTAAACAGGTATAATTTCAGCACTCAAAAAATCATGGCATAGTTTAACTATTTGTAACTTTTAATTTTATTTAAAGGAGAAGTCCAGAAAAACAATTTACAGATAATGACTTACTGATTTACTGACCCCCTTGTCATCCAAGAGGTTAATGGACTATAATGGACTGATATGGTGCCCCGATTTTGAACTTCCAAATTGCAGATTAAGTGCAGCTTCAAACAATCCCAAATGATGTTGTAAACGATCCCAGCCAAGGAAGAAGGGTCTTATCTAGCGAAAAGATTGGTTATTTTCATTTAAAAAATACAATTTAAATACTTTTTAATCTTAAACGCTCATCATGTCTTACTCTCCCTGAACTCTGTATATTCTGACTCAAGACAGTTAGGGTATGTCGAAAAACTGGGCGTATTTTCTCCCTCAACTTCAAAAATCATTT
>JAHKKF010517017.1:0-11170 GCA_019740295.1 Labeo calbasu | reverse complement strand
ATCCAACACCTGAAGAGAATGACTATAAGAAAAGCTATAATGCTTTTGATGGAAAGACGTGAGGGCATGAAGGAATTTGCATGCCATTCAGATGTATGTTGGGCACCTGTGCTCAGTTTTCCGAGCATGTGCAGTAGGTGTTATTCTTCGCACATAGTCTAGGCCTCTAATGGCAGGGCATATGGTGCTATCATTAGCCCAAGGGGGAATAGAGGGAAGTAATTACTGAATAAATACATTGTAAAGGCTGCGTATGGACAAAGAAACGCTTATGGATGGAATGAGAAACATGAAGGCTCTGTTAAATGTCAAAAACAGATTTATTTTAGGTTGTGATGGAATTTAAGCAAAAATAATTCACCTTGTAGGTGACTGTTAGGGTGTGAGTAGTGTTCTGGATGGTTGCTTATTTAAAAAGGAATAGGGTTTGCAAATGGGATCAATAGGTGCATAAACAGGAGCAGATGTGGCTTACCGAGATGATTTGGTAGGTGCTTCCCATTGGCTGAGAGGCAAAAGCTCAGGTTGACACTGTAAGAAGCAAAGCAGACAAATGATGAGAGATGATGCGGATTTATTACAATGAAACAGATTGGTTGCATCTCTTTGGCTATGAAATATTTGCTATTATTGTTTCCTCAGGCTATAACGCTTGACAACTTGAAGGAAGGATGACTACAGGATAATGGATCACACAACAGATGTGAAGATGTTTTCAAACAGGACAGTTTAGGATCATGTCTGCAATGGAATCTGATGTACACTACTGTTTCTGAAAGATGTTGCTTAAAGGAGAAATCCACTTTCAGAACAAAAATTTACAGATACTGTACTCACCCCCTTGTCATCCAAGATGTTCATGTCTTTCTTTCTTCAGTCGTAAAGAAATTATGTTTTTTGAGGAAAACATTTCAGGATTTATCTCCATATAATGGACTACTATGGTGCCCCGAGTTTGAACTTCCAAAATGCAGTTTAAACATGGCTTCAAATACGTTTGTAAACGATCCTAGCCGAGGTAGAAGGGTCTTATCTAGCAAAACGATTGGTTATTTTCAATTTAAAAAATGCAATTTAAATACTTTTTAATCTCAATCATCTTGTCTTGCTCTGCCTGAATTGTATTCTGGCTTAATACAGTTAGGGTATGTCGAAAAACTCGAATCGTATTTTCTCCCTCAACTTCAAAAATAACTGCAAAATCATCCTACATTGCTGCAGAAGTACAGACCTAGTTTTTGCAAAGTGAACATGCAAAGAAGATCAAACACCTTTAACAAAAAAGTTAAAACAGCGATATAGGGCGATTTTGAAGTTGAGGAAGAACATGAGATGGGAGTTTTTTGACATACCCTAACTGTCATGAACCGGAACAAAAACAGTCCAGACAGGGTAAGACAAGACGAGCATTTTGACATTAAAAATAAATTGTATTATTTTATTTAAAAAAACAAACAAACAAAAAAAAAAAACTATCATTTCGCTAGATAAGACCCTTCTTCTCGACTGGGATCTTTACAAACGCATTTGGGATCGTTTTAAGCCACATTTAAACTGCATTTTGGAAGTTCAAAATTGGGGCACCATATCAGACCATTATATGGAGAAAATGCTGAATTGTTTTCCCTCAAAAAACAATTCCTTTACGACTGAAGAAAGATAGAGATGAATATCTTGGATGACAAGGGGGTGAGTACATTATCTCTACATTTTTGTTCTGAAAGTGGACTTCTCCTTTAAGTTCTCTAAGGCTGTATTTATTTGATCAAAAACAGTAAAAACAGCAATATTATGGAATATTTACAATTTAATACATTTTAAAAATGGCAAAGCTGCATCATTACTCCAGTCTTCAGTGTCACATGATCCTTCAGAAATCATTCTAATATGCTGATTTGCTGCTTAAGAAACATTTTTTCTTATCAATGTTGAAAATGACTGTTCTGCTTAATATTTTGTGGAAAATAAAGGAAGCAAGAAAGAAAAGCAAAGAGTTGATGATAAAAATTTTGAATGACAGTTTAAAGGAACGAAAGAAAACATTTTAGAAAGAACTGAAGTAGTTCCAAAAGAGAAGAAAAAGTAACAACAGAAACAGAAGAATCCAACAGAAACACAAAACATACAAAAGAAACAAGACACAGAATGGAGAAAGTGAAAGACTGAAGAAAAAAGAAGAAAAATCACAATCCAGGCTACTTCTGACCTGTGCAATAAACGCAGTGTGTTCCCATGTGTGTTTCTAAGCCTGGGTATACATCTGCGTGTGTGTGTGTGTGTGTGAGAGAGAGAGAGAGAGAGAGAGAGAGCGAGCTCACATTCATGAGCAGCTCAGTGCGTCCTGATGTTTCCCAGCTGTGTTCCACCACTAAACAATATCTCATTCAAAGTCACTGCTAGCCCCCTTTCTCGCTCTCTAATTTCTCCCAAAAGCCTCTGTGTCTAGGCAACGACTTGTAATCAACACATACGTATACAAACTTTCCCTGTATAAAACAGACCAGGCGGAGACACAGGCGGTTCACGTCAGAGACAGACCAGCCCAGGAGTTTCCTTTCCCTCCACAGATAGGATGCATATTTCAATAAAGCACGTCATGGAGGTGAAAAAAGGGCATTTCATGTGTTTCGCCACCTTTTCGGCTCACTCTCAACCAGCATAGCATGTCCAAACCATTCGGAAAAAACCTTCACTGACAGCATAACTACACCCTTCCATATGTCCAGGCCTAACATACAAAGCCCGACTGTGGATGTAATGAAGTAAATTAGATTTCTAAAATTCCTATATAAGTGCACTTCAGTGCTGGTTAAATGTGAAACATCATGATCTTTTCCCACTATTGCATGTTGAGTGTTTAGGATTTGGATAAACAGTCTAATAAAGTTTATTTACTGCTTTGAACCTGGAATGCAACAAATTCAGGCCGATACAAGATGGTAGACATACCAGGACACATGCATGGTCTCGTTCCCACGGCTTATGGTGCAAACTTTCTCCTCAGGATTAATCATAGTTGGATAGACAGTCAAAGTGGCACTAGTGTTCACAATAGGACGAGACCTGGAAATAACACCAAAAAGTATGTAAACTGCACTAAAGCATAGTAAAAACAGTAATATTGTGAAACATTATGACAATTTCAATTTTTTTTTAATGTAATTAATTCCTCTGACAAAGCTACATTTTCAGCAGCCATTATTCCAGTCTTCATGTCTGTGACTGACCTGTAAAGAATGGCTGTGTCTGCACCGAATGCGCCAACAATAAGATCTGCAGGAACAAAAAACATGGTTTTAGACTAGTTTTCAACAGCAGTGGCAGTGGTTTATGGTAGCCACGGAAGGTAAGGTTTCTCACCTGGATAGCCATTGCTGTCCAGGTCTTTGCCTCCGCGAAGGGAGTAACCAAAACTGGCAGGTAGAGCTGACGGTGCGGCAGAAGCCCATTGACCAGTAATCACCTGAGAGGGCTTTTCCCTGAGTCCTCCAGCATGTCCATTATAGATGAGCACCAGTCCTTGTTTGTTTTCCCCACCAAACGGACAACTGATGGCCACATCTGTTTAGAGGATATTTTAGAGATGCAAAAATATATAAATTCTGGCCATTACCAAAACATTTTTTTACTTTCATGATATTATGTCTATGGCCCGTTTTTACATACAGGGTTTAACCTGTCAGGATTAGGTCATAGTTTTAATTTGGACATGTAAGTAATTTTTATAAACGTGCCTTAGGAAAAAACATTTCTGGTGTGCATCCTGAGACAAAACAAAGGCACTGATATATTTTAAGATCAGTCAGTGCAAGTTTCTTTCAGTTGAAACAGCTCAGATTTACATTGTAGTCTAGGACTAGGCTTAAGCCTTGTCTGTAAAACCAGGGATGAATTATTTTGTCTAAATAAATTAAAAATAAAAAAGGCTCAAAACTCCTAAATTAATCATTTTAAATTAACTGAAAAATGGCAGATATAAAAATTCTCTATTATGCAAATAAATTACAAATGAAATGCTAAAAAATGAAATAACTTAAAATGCTTGGGCATCACACCATTATAATACACAGTACAAAGATGAATATTCATTTTGAGATTACATGTAACAATGTTATTAAATTATTATTAATTAAATTTAAGTGAGCTTAGGGTTATTATCGTCAAAACTGAAACAAAAATGCTAAAACTAAGTTTTAACTAAGATTTATGTTACCTGAAATAAAAACATTTACTGAGAAAAACAAGTATTAAAAAAAAATGTTAATTTAGCTAGTGACAAAGGCAAAATTTTCACAATTTAGTTTAACTTGATGTACTAAAACAAACTAAAAACCGAAATATTAAAAAATAAATAAAAATAAAAACACAAGAAAGATAAAAACACATTTAATAAAATTTGAACTAAGATTAAAAATACAAATACAAAAAAAAAACATAAATATAGTATTGCGATACTAAAATAATACTGCCGTTAGACAACAGTAAATATGATCCAATGCATATTACTAACCAAAAATTAAGTTTTTAAATATTTATGGTAGGAAACTTACAAAATATTTGGAACATGATCTTTACTTAATATCCTAATGATTTTTTGCATTAAAAAAAAACAAAACAAAAAAAACAAAACAATATTTTTGACCCATACAATGTATTGGTGGCTACTGCTACTTACGACTGGTTTTGTGGTCCAGGGTCACATATAATCGACTGACTGATAAACAAATAAAAAAATCTGGGCAAATCTCTTACCGTTATAACCATCTTGATTGAGGTCTCCGAGAGGCGTAATGGAGCTGCCAAACCGGCCGAACGTCTGTGTGCCGGTGAGGTGAGGTAGCTGAGGTGTGAGATCCAGAGGTCCGTTCTGCATGTACACGTAGACCCGACCCAACTCCTCCAACCTCCCATCAGAGTCACGAACCATGAACATGGGAGCGCCAACTATCAGGTCCTTCATTCTGGAGGTGATACGAACCACACACTTAAACACTGAAAACAATCTTGTGGTACATTCTTGTCTAAACTCAGTTATGGTTACCTACCCGTCATTGTTTATGTCCGTAACAGCCACTGCATAGCCATAGTAGGAGCCCATCTGAAAAATGAAGGTAGATATGTAGATACAAGCTTCTTATTTTCAACTACACATACAAACAATATGCAGGATCATATGAATATCAGATGGACAGTAACTTCATGCCTAAAGGACCTCATTGACATACAGTCCAATTGGTTATGGTTTAAGTACATGAAAAGAGCTCTTTGATGATTCAGATGTGGCTCTGCTTTCTAGCCCCCTGAGGTGGGCACACACAAACGCTTTTTGATTGTATTTACTCAGCTGAGGCAATCAGAGCAGTTAAAGGCCTCTAACAATTTCCATTTGCAAAACTGTGGCGCCCATTTAGGAAAACTGCCCGTAAGCTCTTGCCTCAAATAATCCGCCCTTTACTGCTTACCACAGAGCACTCCAGCCTGGTTTAAAGACTCTTGTAAAGGAAATTATTTTTGCTTAGGTCATCATGTGCAACAGTTTGAAGAATATCAGGGTGGAATGAAGCTTCACAAAGTGCTAAGAATGACATAACTTCTGCTAAAATGTCACATCCTAAAATAGCTGCAGCAAAATATATTACACCACAAAAGCCAATGGAACAAAACAGAAATAAGATTTGACAATATGAGTAGTGCATCAAACTTACCTGCTCACCAGTGAAGGTTTTCAGAGTATCCAGAGAACCATTAAGAATTGAAACCTAATAAAAAGACAACACACTTGAGTTTTCTTACCATCAAGTACATCATAAAAATCTCTAGTTGATTACAAACTCCAAAACAAAAAGTCATACTACAGTGGATGTTTAATGGAAGTCCTAAAAAATCCGCAAAAAAAATGAAAATTCTGTCATTATTTACTCGCTCCTATTGTCGTTCCAAAACCAATAAGACCTTTGTTTATCTTTAGAACACAATTTAAGCTATTTCTGATGAAATCCGAGAGCTTTCTGACCCTGCATAGACAGCAATGCAACTACCATGTTCAAGACTCAGAAAGTTAGTAAGGACATTATTAAAATAGTCCATGTGACATCAGTGGTTCAACCGTAACGTTATGAAACTACGAAAATACTTTCTGTACCCAAAGAAAACAAAAATATTAACTTTAATATTCATTTTTGCTCTGGAAGTGAACTACTCCTTTAAGGTTAATCCATTGATGGCCTTGAATGTGTCAGTTGCATTGCTGTCTATGCAGGTGCAGAAAGCTCTCAGATTTCATCAAAAATATCTTCATTTGCGTTCCGAAGATGAACGAAGGTCTTACCGGTTTGCAACAACATGAGGGTGAGTAATTACAAACAGAATTTTCATTTTTGGGTAAACTAACCCTTTAACCTGCATTTTGAGTGAAAACACCTCTGGTTAAAAGTCACAGTTAATAGTGCGACTGCTTCCTCTCACCTGTCCATGCAGTCTGACTCCCCTGGGAACTCCAGTCACAAAGTCTGAAAGCATACGAGCCAAAAAAGACAGGAAAAAGAGAAAGATTTAGTAGTGGAAACACCTCAGGAACTCTGAGAATTCTGGCGATCAGAGCCACTTCCAAGTCACTCTAAGTGCTCCATTTTTAAATTTGTTTAGGTGTAATGGATAAAGAGGATATAACCATGACACTTCCTATGAAAGGTTGTACAAACAGTGCATGGATTTAATACATCCACCTATGGCAATTCCAACAGCAAGTGATGATATTAAATCATTATCATTGGTACAGAGTCACAGTCATTCCAGCTCAGTTTTTAAGGAGTATAATAAAAATTACATTAAAATTGTAACCTAAATGAGAACTAGATGTAGAGGTTTTATATTTTAGGGTCACAACACTCACCTTCATCATCGTCACCACTAAACTCACCCACAGCCACAGAGTAACCTGTTCAACATATGAAAAACATGGGTGGTGACAAACAGGAAAATCAAAGTATTTTCCACTCAACAGCTAATAAAGGGAATGGAAAGATGTACCCATGTAGTTGTCATCAAATGTGATCTCTTTTTTCTGTTTGGTCTGAATCTGGCCATCCACTGATGTCAAGAAGTATCCTGGGTAATAGGCCTTGACAATTTCTTGTTTAACTGCAGTGATCACTTGGCCTAGAGATGGTTAGGAGAAATTGATCTTAATTGCATTTGCATTGAGCTAAAGGTCACAGTCGATGCAAATAATAAATGCAAATATACATATTTTGATGAAGAAAGTCAAATTATAAAACATTCATGTATCTTATGTTCACCGAGGTTGCATTTATCTAATTAAAAATACAATAAAAACAGCAAAATTGTGATATACTCTTACAATACAAAAAAGCAGTTTTAATATGTTTTTAAATAGTATTTATTCCTGTGATGTGAAGCTGAATTTTCAGCAAACATAATCTAGTCTTCAGTGTCACATGATCCTTCAGAAATCATTCTATTCTTAATATTATCAATATTATCAAAACAGTTATGCTACTTAATATTTGTTGTGAAAACCATGCGGCTTTTTTCAGTCTTTAATAAATCTTTAATAAGAATAATGTTTTGTACATTATAAATGTCTCACTTCTGATCAGTTTAATGCATCTTTGGTGAATAAAAGTGTTAATTTCTTTACTTTTTTAAAACTTTTTACCAGTAATAAGCCTCTATTCTAAAACTTGTGTTTTTATTTTAAAAGCCAAACCTTGCCAGAAGTAACTGCCAGGTCCTCCAAGCACCAACTTTCCTTCCTGTAAAATAGCAACGGTATCTACGTAAAGCGGAAACATCAGCTAAGCAAAGCATTTTGTTCTCTTCAGTTCCAATATCGTCTCACCTGTGTAAAATCAGCACTGAATCCACCTTGACAGTAGCCTTGTCCTTTTCTTCCACGGAATTCTGTAACGGACGTCAAGTTAAGTTACTGTGTCTTCAAAACAACTAAAATGTAACAAATTATCAGCGACTCCAAGCCCACCTGTGCGACACGGAGCATATTCTACAAACTTGGTGAAGTTTTTGACAGACAGAAAACATGAGCCAGTAGAATCAGCATGAGGCGTGTCCTCCATGGCTCTCCAGGAGTAGAGGGGGGCACAAGCCTGTGGAAAGGATAATAATAGAGGTTAAAGGTCAGCTCTATCCAGAAAAACTCCCACATGCTAGATGAGTGAACAGAAGACCCTGAGAGAAGTCAACGGTACATCTAGAGTAAAGCAACCATGATGAAGAATTCAGTTCAAAGTTTTAGAATTTAGAATTTTCCACAAGCCAAGAGTCATAAAGTTTAAATTTAGAATGAAAACAAAGGAATTATAATGAATGAATACAGCTGGATCTGACCTGATTGTTCATAATTTGAGACTTGCACAGACAATTTAAGAATATGAACTTAGACTTGAGTCACTAACCACACTTGGAAATAATGGTTTGTCATCATTTTTAAGGAGGGTTTATGTTTGACTGTTTTCCACATAAAATATGAGTAAGAAGATCTTACCAGCACACTATCTTCATGGACTCGTACTGTTGCTCCAAACCACTGATGGGATTTGAACTCTCCCTGATGCACTGTATCATTCAGGGTCATGTTTAGATCTCCTATTAAAAGGAAAAAAATAAATATCACTTTATTTACTACATTTATTTACATAAAAATATGTAAATAACACAATAACGACAATATGCAATAAATGTCGCCCTGGACCACAAAACCAGTCATAAGGGTCAATTTTTCAAAATTGATATTTATGCATCATCTGAAAGCTGAATAAGCTTTTCATTGATGTATGGTTTGGTAGAACAGGACAATTTTTGGCTGAGATACAACTATTTTAAAATCTGATGGTGGAAAAAAAAAATAATAATAAAAATAAAAATATTAAGAAAATCACCTTTAAAATTGTCCACATGAAGTTCTTAGCAATGTATAACTTAAGTTTTGATATATTCACAGTAGGAAATTTACGAAATATCTTCATGGAACAAGATTTTTGCTTAATATCCTAATGACTTTTTGGCATAAAAGACAAATTTTGACCAATACTATGTATTGTTGGCTATTGCTACAAATATACCTGTGCTACTTAAGACTGGTTTTGTGGTCCAGGGTCACAAATGTTCTTCGTTTTATTGTCCACAATTCACCAAAAGTTGTTATAAAAAAAAAGAAAGAAAGAAATGTGTGATAATATTTCATCAATTTATAAGCATCTCCTCTGAAAAATTTTTCCTGGACAGGGGAAAAATATCAACTATAAATATTAGAGCATTTCACAACCCAGTCACATCCCAATAGATAAAATCAATTTCTGCCCAACATTATTTTCTAGTGAATATTGTGTTACACTCAGAAATGTCACATCACATTAGTTAAATGTGATTTTAAAGGGATAGTTCAACCAAAAATGAAAATTACCCCACTCACCTTTAAGCCATCCTAGATGTGTATGACTTTCTTTTTTCAGTCAAATACAATCTGAGTTATATTAAAAATATCCTGGCTCTTAAAGCTTTACAATGGCAGTGGATGGGTGTTGAGATTTTGAAGCCCAAAAAGTGCATCCATCCATCATAAAAAGTACTCCCCACAGCTCCTGGGGTTAATTAAGGCCTTCTTACGCTACACCTAAGGCTGACGTCATCTGCTGGAACGCCACTCTGCTGTGAATCAGAGTTTATAAGGTCTTAAATATGGGGATTTTTCTTACAAAAACGCATAGATTCACTTCAGAAGGCCTTTATTAACCCCCTGGAGCTGTGTGGAGCACTTTTAAAATGGTGTATGAGTAAATCATAGAGTAATTTTCATTTTTGGGTGAACTGTCCCTTTAAGCACATTTTGACCCCTAATAAAATGAAAAGACCAAGGTGGAAAAAAAAGAACAGACTGTATAGCACAGGCTCAGGTGTCCGCTGAGGTTAAAGGTCATATCATGAAAAGTAGGTACAAGACAGATGGTCACATATGGGCTGAAATGGGATTTATAATCATGTCCTGTCCGATGAGACAGGTTGGGACTCAACAATAAGACCACCAGACTAAGACCATCAGAGATTAGGTTCAACTGCCAGGAGTCTCTAGGCCAGAAAATTCAAACTGAATCGCCCGAAAGCCTCCGAAACGCTCCGTTCCCCTCTCTGACTGCCAAACTGAACTTTGCCACAGACATTTCTCCAGTTGCACCATAATTACAAGCATGATGCAACAGGGTTCTGTGGTGCGATGGAGGGGAAGGGGGAACAAGGGATTGAGGAAGAGGAGAAATGAGTGAAAGGTACAACTGGCGGTAACACAATTCTCAGCTGGCTCTAAAGAGGGTCTGGTCTCATTCAGAGTGAAGAACTGTGCCAGGGAGCCTCATCCAAACAAAACAGGAGCTCAAGTTATGTGGGTTAATATTACGAAAACTGTCAAGAAATGTCTGGATCATACTGCAGCTCCAAATCAAAAAGAAGAAGAGGAGGAGGAAATCATTTTTGCATAAAGAAAACCAAGTCTACAATTAAAATCAACCAAAATATTATTAAGCACCTTCACCAACTGTCAGTAGCCTACTGTAATGCCTATTTGTAATTAATAGGCATTAAAAAACTATTAAAATTAATTATTCATAATAATATAAATAGTAACATTAAATGACCAAATTTAAAATACAACTTTAAATATGGTGACAGTATTAAAAAGAAAATATAGAATTTTATTTTTTATATATATAGATATACATTTATTTATTTTCTTTTTAATACTGCCACTATATTTGTTATTTATATAAAATATTTATATATTATATATTATTATATAAAAATGTTTTTTTATTCGTTTTTTTTACTTTGCAGTTTTACATTAAGAACAACATTTTTCACAGTGATCTGTCACATTAATGGAAATTGTAAGTGCAAATTTGCAAAAATGTCATAATACAAAAAACTGCCCCATATCAAAAGATGGAGAAGAGTAAATTATGTTTTGCAGTAAAAAAGTCTACTTAATTATTTTAATCTATAAAAAATAAAAAATAATTATGATTATTTATCATTTTTATTTTTATTTTTATAATTGTATATGCTTATTACAATTACAATGAATTAAATAAAAAATAAAACAAATAAAATAATACATATACATATACATATATATACACAC
>JAHKKF010517016.1:1126-11212 GCA_019740295.1 Labeo calbasu | reverse complement strand
ATAGTACTAAATAAAATTATATAATATAAAAAAAATACTAAATTAAATATAATATCATACACAAGTCATATGGACAGTTTTTATGATGCTTTTATAGTGGTAAATATAAAATAAAGTAATATAAAATTGCTTGTTTTAAACTTCACTATCATTAAATTTAGGAAAGTTTTAAACTTTGCACCTCAAGTATTATAATATATTAAATGAATGTTGTTTTAAAAAAAAATTTCTATGCAAACCCTGATTAATTTATATAATATAATATAATACAATATAATATAAATGTTATGTGTAGATGCTTTTACACTTGAAATACTGCATAAGAAAATAACTTTTTGTGCTCCGCTTCAATTTTTCTATGCAAACTCTGACTGATTGCAGTGTTTTGGTTTGGTATTAACTGATTCTACTGCTCATTTTTGTTGTCTACTGGAAAAACTATTTTTTCCGCCTGTTTTTCTTTGCAACGCAAACTGATGAAATAGCAAAAGCGCTAGTATTGTGAGGCTTACAGCTGTGTTGCATGAATACAGTCAATGCAAAGCCGAGTTATCATCGAGCGTCAAGTGCATCATTTCAGTAAAGTGTTAACATATTGTCTCTGTGGAGTGGTGGGGCGACTTCTCCGCTGCGTTTAGCTGAACAAAAGAATGTTATTTGCTAGTCTATCAGTACTCAGAGTGGGTTTTCATCATGCTATTGCCCCCGTCTCCTGCTGAGAGGAGCATTTATCCATGGCAAGACCAATCAAATGCCCCCCTGTAGCGCCTAATCCTGCCCTGATCCCCAAATGAGACTTGTTAAAGGCACCAGAATGAAAACACAACAAAAGGAACGATGCCAGACCCTCCCTTCCCTCCAATCTCCACCGGCTGCACTTCCTGCTCCGCTGCTCTCTCGCGCACCATTCTTCCTGTCTCCCCGACCTTGACCCGATTCTCCCACAATCCTATTCACTTCAGTTTCTCTTTCTCTGTCACTTTCCGTCCCATCAGCTTCATTCACCCCTTCAGTTTTTACACGAATGACTCTTTAAAGGAATGATTCACCTAGAAATTCACATTTGGTTAATATTTACTTTCATGTCCTTCCAAACCTCTGACTTCTCTTCTGTGGAACACAAAATGAGGAAACATTATGCATGTATACAATATATGCTAGATTTTCAGCAAATGGTGACTTAAATTAGATTTTTTTTCCTCACACAAACACTGCGTTACTTTATAAGACTTCATAAAAATAGAAATACAGCACACAAGACAAGTCTTCTAAGACAACTCTTATGATGCTTTTATACTAATATAATAATAGCACATGGACTACTTTTATGAGCTATGTAACTAAACAAATCAGAATAGAATAGAACAGAAGAGAACAAGTCATATGGACTACTTTTAGAATGCTTTTATAGTGTGAAATAACAGAACAGAATAGAATAGAATAGAATAGAATAGAATAAAATGGAATAGAACAGAACAGAATAGAATAGAATAGAATGGAATAGAACAGAACAGAATAGAATAGAATAATAGCACTCAAGTCATATGGACTAATTTTATGATGCTTTTATAGTGCGAAATAACAGAATAGAATAGAATAGAATAGAATAGAATAGAATAGAATAGAATGGAATAGAACATAGAATAGAACAGAACAGAACAGAACAGAACAGAATAGAATAATAGCACCCAAGTCATATGGACTAGTTTTATGACGCTTTTATAGAGCTAAATAACTATAAAAATAGAATAGAATAGAATAGAATAGAATAGAATATAGAATAGAACAGAATAAACGTCATATGGACTGCTTTTAGAATGTTTTTATAGTGCTAAACAACAGAATAGAATAGAATAGAATAGAATAGAATAGAATAGAACAGAATAGAATAGAACAGAATGGAATAGAACAGAACAGAACAGAACAGAATAGAATAGAATAGAATAATAGCACCTAAGTCATATGGACTACTTTTATGATGCTTTTATAGTGCGAAATAACAGAATAGAATAGAATAGAATAGAATAGAATAGAATGGAAAAGAACAGAACAAAACAGAATAGAATAACAGCACCCAAGTCATATGGACTACTTTTATGATGCTTTTATAGAGCTAAATAACTATAAAAATAGAATAGAATAGAATAGAATAGAACAGAACAGAATAAAAGTCATATGGACTGCTTTTAGAATGTTTTTATAGTGCTAAACAACAGAATAGAATAGAATAGAATAGAATAGAATAGAATAGAATAGAATAGAATAGAACAGAATGGAATAGAACAGAATAGAATAGAATAGAATAATAGCACCTAAGTCATATGGACTACTTTTATGATGCTTTTATAGTGCGAAATAACATAATAGAATAGAATAGAATAGAATAGAATAGAATAGAATAGACTAGAATAGAATGGAAAAGAACAGAACAGAACAGAATAGAATAACAGCACCCAAGTCATATGGACTACTTTTATGATGCTTTTATAGAGCTAAATAACTATAAAAATAGAATAGAATAGAATAGAATAGAACAGAACAGAATAAAAGTCATATGGACTGCTTTTAGAATGTTTTTATAGTGCTAAACAACAGAATAGAATAGAATAGAATAGAATAGAATAGAATAGAATAGAATAGAACAGAATGGAATAGAACAGAACAGAACAGAATAGAATAATAGCACCCAAGTCATATGGACTACTTTTATGATGCTTTTATAGTGCGAAATAACAGAATAGAATAGAATAGAACAGAAAAGAACAGAATATAATAGAATAATAGCACCCAAGTCATATGGACTACTATGATGATGTATTTATAGTGCGAAATAACTATAAAAATAGAACAGAATAGAATAGAATATAGAATAGAACAGAATAAAAGTCATATGGACTGCTTTTAGAATGTTTTTATAATGCTAAACAACAGAATAGAATAGAATAGAATAAAGTAGAATAACAGAACACAAGTCATATTGACTACTTTTAGAATGCTTTTATAGTGCTAAATAATAGAATAGAACAACAGAATAGTAGAACAAGCAATATAGACTACTTTTATGATGCTTTTATAGAACTAAATAACTGTAAGAATAGAATAGAATAGAATAGAATAGAATAGAATAGAATAGAACAAGTCATATGGACTACTTTTAGAATGCTTTTAAAGTGCTAAATAATAGAACAGTTTGGAACAGAATAGAATAGAATAATAGAACACAAGTCATATGGACTACTTTTATTGTTTTTATAGTGCTAAACAACAGAATAGAATAAAACAAAAGTTATATTGACTACTTTTAGAATGCTTTTATAGTGCTAAATAATAGAATAGAATAGAATAGAATAGAATAGAATAGAACAGAATAATAGAACACAAGTCATATGGACTACTTTTATGATGCTTCTATAGAGCTAAATAACTATAATAATAGAATAGAATAATAGAACGTCATATGGACTACATTTATTATGTTTCTATAGTGCAAAATAACAATAGAATAGAATAGAACAAAAGTCATATGGACTACTTTTAGAATGCTTTTATAGAGCTAAATAACAGTAAGAATAGAATAGAACAGAACAGAACAGAACAGAACAGAACAGAACGGAACAGAATAGAATAGAATACAAGTTATATGGACTACTTTATAATTTTACATAACAAAATAAAATAGAATAATAGAACAGAAGTATTATAGAATACTTTTATGATGCTTTTATTGTGATAAAAACAGAATAGAATAGAATAGCACACAAGTCATATGGACTACTTTTATGATGCTTTTATAGTGCAAAATAACAGAATAGAACGGAATAGAATGGAATAGAATAGAATAGAATAGAATAGAATAATAGCAAACAAGTCATATGGACCACTTCTATATATGCACTTCTTTTATAGCGCAAAATAATTATTATTCTAATTTATTTTATTCTATTCTATTATTTTCTGTTTGTATCATGTTTGCTTCATATTTTTAGTGAATCTTTCTGCAGGTTACATTTGAATGAATGATTCAATCACTCACTTGTATAATTCTTGAATGAATCTGTGTTTGAACAAATCAGTTGAATGAATGGGATTCTCATAAAGACTAAGTTACTAAACAGTAATTAACAGTGTAACCTGAAGAAAGAGACTAAAAACATTGAAAGAAGCAATACAAATGTGTGACTGATACAAAAGAAGTTGTAAAAGGTGCCAGTCATTTCTCATTTCTTTCATATTTAATAAAAAAAAATTGTTACACGGGTTTGGAATAATATGAGAGTGAATAAATGATGAAAGAGTTCTTATTTTGGGGTAAAATATTCCTTTAACATGGTAAAATTAGCTTTCACATTACGCTGATTTTCCCTCTTTTGCATTATTTCATATTCCCTCTTTCCCTCATTCTTCTCCAGGGCAGAATAAGACTCCGGAGGAGTGTATTCTGTAAAAAAAAAAAAAAAAAAAAAAAGAGCTCCATATTCCCGTTTCATTCCCTCTGCATAATTACCTCCCTTCCCTCCAGAGAGCCGTAAGAAAGGAGGCCACCGGTTGGGGGAAACCTTCCTCCAACCTCCAGCCTCCAGCGGGCGGCCCTCATTCACCAGCAGCGACCACGGGGTTAGCGGGGCCTGAGAACACCCTGGGCGGAAAGGCAGGACGCGCTTCTCCAGAGACTTGGCACAGGTACGATCAGCAACCTAAAAATAGTCAGACTTCTCGTTCCGCTCTCCCTTTCTCTCGTTCTGCTTTTCTCATCAGCCCTACGGCCTGACGTTCCCTCTTCGGAAGAAGCGTTCGAGCAGCCGTACCTGCAGAAACATGAGCACGGCGACTCTACGAGCATCATTGTTTTCAGCACATCTGCATAAGCAGTCAGTTTCGCTGGCCGTGTTATGAGAGGCAAGTGATGAACGAGCACCGGACGATTTCCCATGATGCAGCTGGAGCTGTTTATATGTTTGCTCTATTTTTACAAAAAATCCCATTCATTTACTCAACAGAGAATTTTTAATGACATTAGTTGGTAGGGGACGATATACGCTTCTGTAAAAGCCACAAATATAATGTTTTTCTTTGAAGCACTACATTACTTGTCTTTCGTCTGCTTTTCAAAGCTAGAAACTTCAGGTAAAAACTTTTTCATGCACTACTCATTTCTGAGATGAGACTATTTTGCTTTCATAACATGTCTAGTTGAAAGAAAACATCCAAAATACACATTTCCGTGCTTATGGCATTTTATCGATTTGCATCTGTAGATTTCAATTACAATTCATACGTTTAAATGCCAGTTCCTCAAAACAAAAAATAACATAAATAAATAATTCTAGATTTTAGACTATTTTGTTTTCTTTTAGACTAGTGGAAATAAAACATGCAAAAAACACACAAGTGTTTATTCTAATTTTTACTATTGAATTCTGTAGATTTCAATTGAGTTTTGAGTTTTTTCTCCACTTCAGTAGCACTTACATACACCAAAACTTACACTTTTTTTCTTATCTATAATCTGAAGATTTTTACTGAAGGGTTTGTGAAAATATCACTCACCTGATAAATTTTTAACTATTTATTCCTAAAACCATGTTAAAGATATACGTTTTTCTGTCTGTCGACAGTATTTTCTAATTAATGAAGTGATAACAAGAGATATCCAAAATCCCTTCTGTAAAAACCTTTACCTTCAATATGTTAACAAAATGAAACAAGCCATTTTATCCTAAGTTCCGATATCTATTCTAAAGATTTTTGCAAATTAGTGCATGTTAATTTTAAAAAATGCAAATTAATGAAAAACTTTCGAAATGTGAACATTTCAGAAAACTTGTAATACAAGACGCTTGTCTGAACATACTGTGATTAATCAACTGTAAGTATGGTGATATTTATTAATTGCTATCTTGCCTTAAATTCTTTATTGCTTCAAATCAAAGTTTGTGATGTTGTGATTCATCTCGGTTCAAGGTTTTGAACTCTGCATTTAATGGATTTTATAAAATCCCTATGGAGCAAATGAATGGGAAAAACATTTCCAAGGCTGCTGAAAAACAACCATCGTGTCCTATTCCTACACGCACAGCCTCTGATGCCTCCCAAGCCAAATTTTATTATTCTAGCCGATAATGAAGCACATTTGGTCTGGCATCGACATGCAGGGCACAGACTCCCGGATCCCCACAGACGTAATGATACTAGAGAATGACACGCTCTTGAAACCCCATCAAGAAGGTCACTTTCACTGCTTTAAATGTTCAATTCCAACAAGTCACGACCAATCTTGTATATTCACTGTAATTAAACATTCAATTCCAGAAGGAGGGCAGCAGTCAAATCCCTTAACAAATGACTCCGCAATCAAACTAGCACGCTAGCACTAGGAAGGATGGTATCCCATGGTGTTTTAATGTTTTTAGTCATTAATATGACGGTAATAGCTTTGGTAATCTTTAAAGCAGTGTTGGGGAAGCTACAATTTTTTAGGAATTCAAGCTACAAACTACTTAAGGACAGTCAAGCTAACCTTTACAAAAGTAGCTAGCTACACATTTAAAGTAGCTAACTACATAGCAGCCATGTGAAAATGCAATAAATTTTATATAGTAATTATACATAGTAATTATCTAATTTTTATTGATGCCCCTGGTGAACAAAAACAGCATATGCTGGTAGGTATGTTTTGATGCTGGTTTAAGCTGGTCCTTTGCTGGTTTATGCTGGTCCTTGACCAGCAACATGACCAGCTAAGGACCAGCATAAACCAGGTTTTTTCACCAGGGACATGTGTTTATGGATCAAAAAACATCGGTAAATATCAAACAACAGTCTTTAACTAATTATTTCAATACAAATCATACAGACTATTTGAGAAACATAAACAAGTGAGAATCTAAATGATTTAAATGAATCAGTGAATCATTTTTGGAACTGGTTCATGAAAATGAACTGTCTGGCTAAATTTAATCAACAACGCCGCAACGCTGCGTTTGCAATGCTGCGTACACAAAATAATGTAAAAGCAATGAAAAACAGTAACGTTAACCGCTAGCTGTTAGCCATTTCAAGCTAGTTAAAAAAAATGGTTTTCTTAGTATTTTTGTCTTGTTTTCCAGTACAAATATCTAAAGCATCCAAAGACAAGATACATTTACTTAAGTATAAAAATTATGATGAAGAGATCAAGATTTGTTTTCTGAAAAATATATAAAAATTTAGGGAGTTTCTCCTTAAAACAAAAAAAATTATCTGAATGAGGATAAATAATCAATTTAAAGGGGAAACAAGATTTTGTTGTACCCAATTGGCAGAGATAATACACACTTAATTTTGATCATTTTTTATACTTAAAACAAGATAATATATATATATACACAATACAATGTACAATATATACAATACAATATATACATATACAATGTAAGAAAATTTTTTTGATTTATATAGATTTACTGCTTAAAATGAGAATAAAAGTGCCAGTGCTGAAAGAAAATTATTCTTAGTTTAAATGGAAACAAGAATATCTTTCTTACCACATTAACAGATTTTTTAAAATTTAAAAATTTTAAAAACTCAGATAATTTAGATTTTTTAAATGTGTAAAACAAGAAAAAAAAACTCTGACAGTAGTTAAATAAACTTAATTTGCCTATTTATTAACCTAAAAGGTAATTAGCTTAATTTAAAGGAAAACCAAGATTTTTTACCCCATTGACAGATTTTTGCTGTTGCTATTTTAAGCATAAACTCACTTAATTTTGATATTTTTTTTATGTGCAAAACAAGGGGGGAAATCTTTACCAATTATAAGGAAAATACACTTAATTTAAAGGGAAATTATTATTTTTCCGCTCTTATAAGCATAAACTCACTTAATTTGCATACAATTTAAGTACAATTCAAATACATAAAGTCATTTTGCTTTTCAAGTAAATTTATCTTGACTTAAGAATTTTTTGATGTTTGTAATGGAAAACAATGCAAAAATACCATCCAAAGTAAGAAGGAAAATATGTAAATACTACAGCATATGAATATGGTAATCATACAGTAAGGGAAAACATGCACACTGTCTTATCTGACTTGTTTTGCTGGAGTGTGGCGCTGCAGGCCAACTCGTGTTTCTCCAGAGGATTGGCTTTCCTCTGTAAGTCACCACAGCTTTCCTCTCGCACCCGCAGCCTGGCTCCCGTTAGCCCCGCGCCGCAAGCCCAACTCCACCCATACCCACAAACGGAACGAGTAAATATCGCTCCTCTGTCTCCTAAAATGTCCACAGACCCTTAATTATATGCCCACCTCTTTCCCAGCATTCCCTGCATGAAAGGCGGCGCGGCCGATGTGGTCGGCAGTCCTTTAATGCGGCCCGTATTTAATGGCTCGGGTTGAAATTCCACCGTGGACTGGATGACGGAGGGAGACGTGAAGTCTGACTGCCATGGTAACAAAACTGATATGTTTACCTGCCGTATTGACGGACGTATCGAGTGCGCGATCTGCCGAGAAGAGTCCTCGACGGATCCTATTTACTGTAGCCACAGACGCTAGGTTAAACAGCGCACTGATAGGAGTGTTGACACAGACGCGGTCATGTTGACAGATGTTCTTTAGAGGCAAAGCAGTGGACGACAAACTCAACTACACTTTGTGTGAGGTCTGACGCTCATGTGGCTTTAAAGAGACAGTTCACCCAAAAATAAAACTTCGGTCATCATTTACTCACCCTCAAGTTGTCTCAAACCTGTACGAGTTTCTTTCTTCTGCTGAGCACAAAAGAAGATATTTTGAAGGATTTTGGTAACCAAACAGCTGACGGTAGCCATTGACTTCCACTATACTACCATCAACATTCTTCAAAATATCTTTTTTTGTGTTCAACAGCTCAAAGAAAGTCATAAAGGTTTGGAAAAACTTGAGGGTGAGTAAATGATGACAGAATTTTTATTTTTGGGTGAACTGTTCTTTTAAATTACTGGAATATTTTAAGCTCAAAACATTTAAGTGCAATTGGTTGCTTAATTATCAATGGAAATAAAATTAGAATGTAAATATTTAAGAAAATTTACAATTAAAATAAAATAAAAAAATAAAATACCCACCAACAAAATTACTAAAACTTTACCTACAATCAAAATGAAAACAGTTTTTCAGCCATGTTAACATGGCATGAGAGTAAAGCCTTAAAAACTACAATTTTGCATTTATAAATTAATTTAAAATAAATTAAGTTTATATAAGATAATATATAAATATTCAATGAAAAATGAAACTTAAAAATTACACATGCTGCCTTGGCAGCTAACTGAAATAAGTTGAACAACTGAAATTACTAAAACTATAATAATAATAATAATAATAATAATAATAATAGTAATAAAAGAAATAGAAAGAAATAGAAATAAAAATATCAATAAAAAAAAACTTCACATAAAAAGCACATAAAATTACTAAAAATAAATTAAAGTATATAAATAATACTGAATAAAAAATAAATAAAGTTTTCAACAACAGTAATGCCTTTACTGAAACAGAAGTTAATTCAGCTGTCTTAAAATTATTTAGACAACTTAACCAAGCTAAAACAACATATTTTAGCTTAAAATACTTACTTCTATTGCATGTGCATTAATTAATTGCATCCAAAATAAAAGTTTTCTTTACATAATGTGTGTGTGTGTACGGTGTATATTTATTATGTATATATAAATACACACACATGCATGTATATATTTAAGAAAAATATGTTATGTTTATATATTCAAAATATTTATTTATAATACCAATTATGTAAATATTTTCAAAATATGTGCGTATTTATATTTACATAATAAATATACACATAGAAACACACTGAAAAGTTAACACCCTAGAGACCACTTAGACGCCCTAGAAACCATATAGAACATCACTGTATCAATCGCATGGCTCAGAACACTCTAGAAACCATCTAGCAACACCTTGGTAACAACTTTGAATATCATAACAGCAACCATATGCACTCAGATCACCTTAGCAACCAGTAATGAGCTAAAGGACAACTAACACCCTAGTATCTGCATTGCAACACATTAAAAACAACTCAGAATGCCTTAGCAA
>JAHKKF010517011.1:1904-23821 GCA_019740295.1 Labeo calbasu | reverse complement strand
TCTTCACCTCCAAGATCGTCTAAGACCAGCCACCCGGACAGCTGCTGCAACAATCGGTTTGCATAACCAAAGAATTTCTGCACAAACTGTCAGAAACCTTCTCAGGGAAGCTCTTCTGCATCCTCGACGTCCTTATTGGGGTCTCGACCTGACTGCAGTTCGTCGTCGTAACTGACTTGAGTGGGCAAATGCTCACATTCGATGTCGTCTGGCACTTTGGAGAGGTGTTCTCTTCACAGATGAATCCTGGTTTTCACTGTACAGGGCAGATGGCAGACAGCGTGTATGGCATTTTGTGGGTGAGCGGTTTGCTGATGTCAACGTTGTGGATTGAGTGGCCCATGGTGGCGGTGGGGTTATGGTATGGGCAGGCGTATGTTATAGACAACGAACACAGGTGCATTTTATTAATGGCATTTTGAATGCACAGAGATACTGTGATGAGATCCTGAGGCCCATTGTTGTGCCATTCATCCACAACCATCACCTCATGTTGCACCACGATAATGCATGGCCCCATGCTGCAAGGATCTGTACACAATTCCTGGAAGCTGAAAAACATCTTAGTTCTTGCATGGCCAGCATACTCACCAGGCATGTCACCCGTTAATCATGTTTGGGATGCTCTGAATCAGCGTATACGACAGCGTGTTCCAGTTCCTGCCAATATCCAGCAACTTCGCACAGCCATTGAAGAGGAGTGGACCAACATTCCACAGGCCACAATCACCAACCTGATCAACTCTATGTGAAGGAGATGTGTTGCACTGCGTGAGGCAAATGGTGGTCACACCAGATGCTGACTGATTTTCAGACCCACCCGTAATGGTATTTTTGTAGTGGAAATCAATAGAATTTTCTGTGATGGTTCTATTGTTTTTTTCAGCAGGGTGGGGCTGGGTTTTGACACAAATTTCACAATTCAATTCAAGCTTGCAATTCAACTCGATTTTCGATTTATTTTGGATATATGTCAGGTACAGTAAATGTCAAATTTTCTCAAAGAAAAAAAATTCTCTTAACTAATGCTGTAAAATATATGCCTACATGAGATTCAGTTGGTGTACATTACTATAGTATTTAAAGTTAAAATGAACTGATTTGTATATAAACACTCAATGAAGTTTTTGTAATAATAAAGTTACAATTACATAATTATAGTTCTACTTCAAGTCGTTTTTTGATATAAGCATTTAAGTGCTGGCTGTCATAAAAACTTGACAGATTTATTCAAACATAAATTAAACACTGAAGAATAGTCAAAATGATAATTGATATGTTATAAGGTGCATATATTTAGCAAAATGCTCTTCTCTAGAGTTAATTTTTCCAGCAGACTAACCAGCGTATGGTCACCAAATATGTTTTTTCTGAGGTAAATGTGACGTTGCGTGACGTACTGTTTACAAGCTGTTACACTGACTTCTTTCCACGGTTGAAACACAGGTTGAGCGATTACATGAGACAGGACACTGATTCCGGTAAGTTATACTCTTTCTTTTAACACACCTTCAGATGTTTTTTTCATGTTTACTTCGTGCTGAAACTAGCATTGAAGCAGAGGAGACGATCTGTTCACTTTCTGCTTCTCTTGAACTGAGGTGCTACAACGATCGGTCACTCCACATTAAACAGTGCTAAAACTGCACCTATTGTTTGAATACAATAATAAAATGGGCAGAATCTGAAATCTGAGATTCTGCTTCATATCAAAAGTAACAAAGCACAACGTTTATTGCGATTTATTAGATGAGGCATGCTAAACGAAAATAGGCTAGACTAATCAATTCTAAGGATTTTAGATTCAATATCGTTTCTTAAAAATGAGAAAACGAAAAATCCCAGATTTACCCAGCCCTAAATAAACCATGTTTTATGCAACTTATTTCAAAAAATAAAATTATAATTAAGCAAGTAAACATGCTCATCATATTGTGATGATGGCGTATTTAGATCATTAAAGGCCTATGTATTATTGTTTTGTAATATTGCATTTTTAATGTATGAAATAATGTATAATCTGAACAAAGATGCACATTATGTCATTGGCCCACATAAATGCAATATTTTAAAAAAGAAAAAAAAAACCCTTTCTTTTCACTCATGCTAATAATTTCATTTGTAAAACAAATAATAAAACAAACAAAACAAACTGCGGTTCAGATCCTTGTACTAGGTGTTTGGCTAGCAGTCCTCATAAGGAATCTTAGCTCAGTATCTGAGGAGCACATAAAAGCGGCCATCTCGCATGACTCATGTAGTTCACCTACCTCGTCGGACCATATTATCACACACAACCCTCCTGTGGCCTTGTTATACTTATGTGGGAAAGATACAGTGAGTCAAAGGCATTGACTCTGCGCTTATACCTGCCTGTCTGCTTTACATTTCATTTCATTATCCTCAGCCCACACGAGTCTTTCTGGAGCAGAGCGGCAGTAGATCACCTGCTGAACAAATTGAGCAGCATCCCACATACTGAATTCATTGCCTCTGAACCAAGGAGCAACGGCCTGATCTCCCCCGCTCTTCCTGTGAACATCAGGCACATCTGCATCAGCACATCTGCTCCTTCTCAAGCTCTCTAGGTAGAGCCGAGCCGGCATCATTCATCCTGCTGGGAACAGCCATGTTTGACTGCCTTGGAATTCTAAAGATAGGTCGCATTAAAATCGCACAATAAATTACGCGCCTAACTATATCTGTAGGGTATGAAATGTTTTATCGATAGAGGGCTGTAACATGGCCTTCTCAGACGATCCATAATGTTCTGAGAACAGAAGCCTGAAAACTAGCGGAGCTGCTGGCCATATGTGCAATCGGAAAACTAAACCCTTCAGCGTGCGTCACCTTAGGAAGGCTTTGCCTTGCCAGAAAGCGTTGTCACTTTTCCCAAACACTCATCTTCATTGTTAGATTTACTGTGGGGATATTTTATTCGTAGTTTGGAGAAATACGTTCCAAAAATGTCACTTTCAGACACCATAGCCTATCCCAAACAATGCCTGCTTTGTTCAAACAGGCCTCCGTTCCAACAAATAAGCCAATGGGTAAAAGACTGTGATGTTAATGGAAAGGGAAGGAAAAAGGAGAGCTTTTTTTAATTGCGCATTGAAACTACAGGAGTCTTAGACTTACCGCTGATGGATGGCAAAAATTACATCCTCTAATTAAATCCTTTCTTTGTGGCTGTCAATGGGTACGGTGTGTGCCAAATATCTTGGTGATTTGCAGGTTATTTTAGTTTGTTTGGAATGGAACAGTGGTAAGATAGAAAACTTGCAGAGCAGTTAAATCCCACTAATTAGATAGTGCCTACGACTGTTGACTGTTAATAATCATCTGATGTCCAGAAAAAGATTTATTAAAGGAAAAGAGAGAGAGAAAGTATTAAAGAAAATTAAAAGTATTGTATGTAATGGATATGGGCCAATGACGAATAAGGATGTGTAAAAATGAGAAAAGTAGAAACCTTACAAAATCTATTTAAAAAAAAACATGTGGCAAGTTATTGATTCAGTCTTATAAATGTACTCATGTTGGTTTCATATATAACCATTCCAAAGTTTAGGGTCTGCAGGGTTTTTTATCGTGTTTTTGAAAGAAGTCTTTTGTGCTGTGACAGAACTTTTTTTCTGTTTTAACATTTTAAAATGTTATTTATTCCTGTGATCAAATCATTATTCCAGTCTTCAGTGTCACATGATCCTTCAGAAGAAATAATAAAAAAAAAAAATCTGAAGAATTTAGAAAAAAAAAAAAAAAAAATCCAATGTTGCCTAACATACAATGTACATATAAAGAGGTTTGAAAACAAATAAAGTGAATGTGACCATGTAAGCTATGCCATATATTATTTTCTAGGTAGATATGAAACCACATTACAATAAAGCATTGTAACATTACAATGTCAAACAAAAATAATGCTTTTTATTGCAGAAGGTAAATTCACTATACTAAAAACAAAAGCACAGACTAATTATATTTGGCTATTTTGATTACCCCCATTACAGTCACTTTATAGTTAGTGCTATCATAAAAATACTTACTTGTAGATTTAAACTTCTACATATGGCACATTTATTGTCCAACAACAAATATTTTGCAAAATGTATATTTTATGTAAGGGATAATGAACGGTTTGCTGTGCATTAAAGGATTTTAAATGCACAATGTGGAGGTGTAGAACTGCCCAACACAAAGTGCATTTAAAATCTTTTAATGCACGGCAAGCTGTTGATTATCCTGCATATTCCATAGTCATTTGCAAAATTATAAGTTAAAATTAGTATTGCTCTTTGCAGTGCAATATTTGTTATTTTTATCCGTTACGGCACATTATCTCTATCATTTTGCCAGCATCAAATCAGACACAGAGATGAAATAGTGTGGTAAGATCACATTTGAATGAATTATAGCATTTATTTCAATAAATTATCGATCGATCGATCAAGAGAGAGAGGGAGAGAGAGATGACAGTTGCGTGTGTTACCTGCATGCTGCTCATCTGCGTGTCTCTCTCTACAAACAACTAATTAATTCAAAAACAGCGATTTTACCACCTCGTTGCTGAGGAATATAATGTAGCGATCTGGTATCAGGCAATTTTATTAATAAGAATCGCTGGGAAGTGTTGACAAGAAGTTTATGTATGTGCGCAGCACATTAATATAGAACGGTGATTAAACTGACTTGGAACTACCTGTGCATTAAACGGTTTTACTGCATACCTGCCAGCCAATCAGAATAAAGTATTCAGACAGACCATGGAATAATTGGAATAATGGAATAATTAGCCAATTGGCCCTTCACAAACAGCTTGATTGACAGGCAAACTGACCAATCATAACGTTGAATCCACCATTCTGTCCAACAAACAAATCAGACAGGAGAGAAGATTAAAGGGGTCCTATTATGCTCCTTTACAAAGTCTTGATTTTGTTTTGGGGGTGTAGAATATACTTATACTTGGTGGTTTGAAAACGCATTATTTGTCACATAATTTACATTGTTAAATACATTTCTCCCCAGCCTGGCACAAATGGCTCGATTAGTTCTGGGTTTGAAGTCCTACCTTCCAAAAACAAAAATGTGTTGTGATTGGTTAGCTGTCCCAGTGCGTTGTGATTGGCAAACAGCTTAGATGGTGTTTTAGTACTGCCAAGCCCCTCCTTATCGAGGCAGCAAGTTTCGTCTGCTCCGTTACAGTTACAGATATATTAAGGTATAGTTGACGCTACAGTAGTGTTGGGTCCTATCGCCAGCCTGCGAGATTGCTGAAACATGATATTATCTTGTTAATTTATTTAATTATTTACATACCAAGTTTCATTGCCCGAAACCAGCTCCAGCATAAGGCTAAAAGCAGCCTAATGTTTTTTAATATGACTTAATTTGTATTTAATATGACAACAATTGAATAAAAACATTGTAAGTTACTAATTATAATGCTTACATTTCCTTAGTTATTCAAAAAGCAGCTACAGAAAGTGAGCAAAAAACATTAACATTATTAAAGAACATCATCGCTCTGGCTCGCTGAAGCGTCCCAGAAGCGGCTCTCATTGCTAAAGTTAGGCTAATCCCCCACCTCGTCCCGACCCATGCCCCAACGATTTGAATTTCTGTAGGCGAGATTTATTGTAATGATATTCTAATTGGCAGCATTGTAAGATCACAACATCCAGCCGTTCATTGTAGTTCTTGAAAAGGGTTTTTCTAAAAACGAAATATCTCCCTTTCGAGTGGACATTTGGAGTGGAGATTTGTAACTTTGTAGATATTTTTTATGCCCAAACATACACACCCCACACTAAAATGACTGAAACTCAAAAAGTGAAAAAGCATAAAAGCACCCCTTTAAAATGCATGTGGCAACTTATTAATTCAGTCTTATAAATGTATTCATGTTGGTTTCATTTATAACCATTCCAAAGTTTAGGGTCTGCAAGATTTTATCATGTTTTTAAAAGAAGTCTCTTACTCGGCAACATTTATTTGATAAAAAAAGAAAATAATAATAATAAAAAAAGAAAATAAAATACAAAAAGTAATGGAACATTTTAGAACTGTTTAAGAACTGTTTTCTATTTTAACATTTTAAATTGTAATTTATTCCTGTGATCAAAGCTGAATTTTCAGATATAAACGCAGAATTACGAGATATAAACAATTGCGAGATATAAACACAGAATTGTGAGACATTAACAGAACTGCAAGATATACAGTAAAGGCAAAATTGTAAACTAAACTGTGGGATAAAAATGCAGAATTGTGAGATATAAACGCAGAATTGCAAGACATAAACAGAATTGCAGATATAAATGCAGAATTGGGAGATATGAACAGAACTGCAAGATATAATTGCCAAATTAGCGCTGAATTGTGAGAATATAAACAGAATTACAAGATATGCACAGAATTGCAAGATATAAATGCAGAATTGTGAGATATAAACCAAATTGTGAGAAACACAGAATTGCGAGAAATTAACGCAGCATTGTGATATGTAAACAGAATTACAAGATATAAATGCAAAATTGTGTTAAAATGAGAAAATTAGAAACTTTATAAAATCTATTTTAAAATGCATGTGGCAAGTTATTAATTCACTCTTATAAATTTATTCATGTCGGTTTCATTTATAACTATTCCGAAGTTTAGGGTCTGTACGATTTTTTCATGTTTAGAAGTCTCTTACTCTGCGACATTTATTTGATCAAACAATATAAAAAGTAATAGAACTTTTTAGAACTGTTTAAGAACTGTTTTCTATTTGAGCATTTTAAAATGTAACTTATTCCTGTGATCACAGCTGAATTTTCAGATATAAACGCAGAATTACGAGATATAACCATTTGCAAGATATAAACAAAACTGCAAGATATAAATGTAGAGTCGCGATATTAACTAAATTGTGAGATATTAATGCAGAATTGCAGAATAATCTTGCTGTAAAAAAGTAAAAAAGAATGTGACATAAAATGTCAGATTTAACTTTTCCATTCTTTTTATTCTGTAGGAAAGGAAAAGGAAAGGACATGACATGTGGCTAAGTATGGTGACCCATACTCGGAATTTGCGCTCTGCATTTACCCATCCAAGTGCACACACACAGCAGTGAGTAGTGAACAAACATGCACACACACACAGTGAACACACACCCGGAGCAGTGAGCAGCCAATGCTGCAGCGCCTGGGGGATCGCTGCCTTGCTCAAGGGTCTCACCTCAGTCGTGGCATTGAGGGTGGAGAGAAACGCCTGAGACTTAAACCCGCAAACTTCGGGTTACAAGTCCTGACTCTCTAACCATTAGGCCACTGCTGCCCCAGAAACAGGCTTCCATCTCAAATGGTAGTGTATATATTTTATGTTACACCATTTGACATTTTATGCTCATCATCATCATTTTGTGTGAAACCAACTTCAATATAAAGATTATGTTTTTTAGAACGAGATTTTCTTTTCTCTTATTCATCATCTCAGGCATCCTTATTTATCACTGACCCTATAGTAGTTGTTTGTCCAAGGTGGGTGGTGCATCAGCAGGTGTTCATTTACGGTCCATGCACCACAGAGATGACCTTAATAAATCTATTAGCCACCCACTGTATAGTGCATGTGTCCAGAGCAGCGTCTAAAGAGCAGCCATGTGGGGCTCCCTGAGGCCTAAACATAATAGTGTGTTTCAGTCTTATCTGAGCCTAGCAGAATCTGTGACCCAGATCAGACTGCCTGTGAGCGTCCTCCTTCACACCTGCTGAAGAGCCCTGAAACAGACTGCTGATATTCACACTTTTAAGGTGTTGATAAAGCTCTTGCACAAATTAATGTATTTATTGTATTTATTTAAAAAAAAACTTTACCACTTCTTTTTTTGGTTTGTATCTAGTCATTAAAATGTTAGAAAAAAAATAACCATGAATTAAAATTACTTCAAAATTTAATTTTATTTTGTGCAAATGAATTTAAATTAATATACTAAATAGAGCTTCACCTTTTTTCTTTATGAATTTTAATTAAATAAATAAAGTATCTCAATCTTATTATTAATAATGTGTGTTTTTTCAGAAAGGCTGTGTGTGTTTGTGTGTGCGTGCAAAAGAAACACCAAAGCGAGACTCTTTCTTCTTAGCATTCATTCTTTAGAAAATATTTTGAGAATGTTTATTATAAAAATATAAATGTTTCCACTACAAATCATTTTACATTAGTAGACAAGGCCATCTACACACTCACACACATACACACACGTCAATCTAAAGAAGGGGAACAGGACGCAAAACAGTATTGCTCTTTAAAACATCATCTTCAACAAAGTAAAATATAAAAACACTGAAACATAACCGTTTCATAACTTACTGAATGCTACGAAAAAAAAAAAAATCTGCACTGTGTATGGTGGTTTGTTGTTAAGAAATAAATAATTAAAAGTCATTATAATTGTTTTTACGTAAAACAAATATAATACAAAATAACATAAAACATCATACAAATGAGTTTTGTAAAGGTTGCACAGATATTTTGTTCATTCTTTTATACATACATACAGACATTTGTACAAAGGGATGGCCAGGTAAATGATAGTACCTCTAGAGAGTCACCACTGCTATCATCACAGGTCCGGTTCACATATGTACATGCTAACAGCAGGGAAAAAGCAACATTTACAGGCAGAATGAAAGAGACGTAGAGGAAAAAATGGACTGTTCCTTCATAAGGTAGTGCAGTACCGTCATTTTGTGCACCACTAGTGCTCTTTTTTCCGTTTTATGATCAGGATGCCTTAAGAAAATATACATATTCAGTCTCAAAATGAGGAATGATGAAGAACCTTGTATTTTGAAGACTGAGGGCTGTGAAATCAGAAACTTCTGGAAGATTTTATAGTCCTGATCTTACAGGAAATCCGAGAAAACATGGTAATGTTCAGAACAGCACACTACCATACGACTCTTAATATTCCTGAAGTATACAATATACTGTATATACTGTGCACAGTATGCAAATGATCTATCTAAAGGTCAATCTAGATGACCTACTATTGGCAAAATGTGGAATATTCAACAGATCTGCACACAATACTGTATTCCACAAAGCAACACGCTTAATTTGATCGTCCATTTCCAGCATAATTAAATACTGGAAGTAGTTGTGATATTTGAGTTTTTCTCACAAAGCAGTTCAGCGCAACTCTGTGGATTTCATTGGTCTTGTCAACAGCAGTGACTGCCTGAAATGTCTGAACTATTCTTGACAGGTGACTGCCTGATCAAGTCGACCAATAAAATCAGGTGAGGGGCGATATGTGACCCTGAACAACAAAACCAGTCATAAGCAGCACGGATATATTTGTAGCAATAGCCAAAAATACATTGTATGGGTCAAAATTATACGCTTTTCTTTTATGGCAAATATTAGGATGTTAAGATCATGTTCTGTGAAAATATTTTGTAAATTTCCTAACGTAAATATATCAAAACTTTATTTCGATTAGTAATATGCATGCATGCATTTGATTGCCAAATACTGTCCTATCCTAACAAACCATACATCAATGGAAAGCGTATTTATGATGTTTGATTTATGACGTATAAATCTCAATTTCAAAAAACTGACCCTTATTACTGGTTTTGTGGTTCAAGGTTACATGTAGGAAATATAGCCATACAGGTGTGGAATGACATGACGGTGAGTAAATGATGACCACATGTTCATTTTTGGATGAACTATTGCTTTAACTGGTTTAGACAAAAAAAAAAAAAAAAATCATGTTATTTAATTCTCTTTCTTGACTCATTATTTGATTGGTTGCCAAATGTTAAACTCAACGTGAACTAACAATCACGACTTAATCAGATTTCCAGTATATTTAATAAGAAAAAAGGTAGGGTGGAACTTTGTTTAATCAATTGGGAACTGATTTGGATTGTAAAAAGTGGTGTAGGTGTTGCCAGAATGTAATCAGGTGATTGGAATGGAGAGGATCTGTGGGAACGAACGAAAAGAGGAGCCGTTTCTGAGGCGGAGTGAGTCATACCTCATGATTTCAGTATGAATTTTGCACATAATTGGATTAAAGACGCTAAACAACCAGATTTATTTTTGAGATGATATTTGGATGTTGCTGAATTAACCAAGGTGAGGTCATGTGACAACAGTTATTTGAAATGCAAAGGTAGTTTCACGTACTAAACAAAACACGGAGTGTTCAGTATGTAAGCTAGTGTTTTATTTCGTTCATAGCCCGTGTACCTCATATACATCATATCTTCTGACTTCTGAGACCGAAAATCACACTGGTATAGAGTATTGCAGGGTTGATATAAATTTGTAGGCCAAAACCCAGTAACAAGTTTGCATTTTAACACTTCTGGTTCCATTGTTAATGGATTTTTTGAATGAGCTTTTGGTTAAACGCCTTAAATAAGGCCTGTGGTGAACACAGGCACAAGATATTTTCTTTTATTCTACATTGTAAAAAAATATCAGTAATAATCCCTTGTTTGTGTGTTTTAAAGGAAACCCTACAGGTATTAAGACTTGTATGGCTCAATATAACATAATATCTTTTAATGAAGTATGTAGTAGAAAACCTGTGAAAGACTTGCGTTATTTTAAAAAAAAAATCTTTTTTTTTTTTTTTTTTTTTTAACATATTTTGGACTATGGGGGATGCCATTATTTTTGAAATGGTTGCACTCAGTGAGGTTCTGGTGCTACTTGGTCACTAATTTACCAACTTACAAGAGGTAATGGATATAAGCGTAGACTTAAACCAAATGCTGCATCATTGATTTTTCCCCCAAAGGAGTCTAAACGCCCCCGGATATTGAGTGAAATCCATCCTGAGAAACTCGTTCGGCATGAAAAGCTTCAGCATGTTTACATCCTTCCAGGGTGGCATCTAGCGTTTCTTGTCTCTGCCATTCATAAGCTCTTTCAGCAGCTGTGGTCTACTAAAAGCCTCAAAGGCATCAGGGCTGAAGTGGAGAGAACAACGACGCAGGAAGTTTTATTAGTCGACAAGCATCTTCCAACTCTTTTCTCCTCTTCTCATTGCTAGGAAGATCTACATCGCTTCTCTCAACTGAAAATTACAACCAAAAGCCGCAAAATGCGGCATCGTATCAGTATTTTGATTTCCGAGTTGTGTTGTGGTAAAAGCGACAGGTAGCGCCAGTAGCTCTCCGACCCCCAACAGTCCAAAATATGCATAAAACGATGTGGATTTTTTAAATAACGTAAATCTTTCACGGGTTTTCTCAGTAAGAGACATCATTTACGTTATATTAAGCCATACAAGTCTTAATATCCAAGGTTCCCTTTAAGCTTTTTCTTGTCTTGAAAACGGTGGCTAAATGGGACTACAGATATTGTTGGGACATTAAACATCATCATGCTGAGTGAGTAAACTCGTCTAGAGACTAGTCCACTTTTACAGCCTTGTTGTGTTTATAATGGTGCTCTTGCAAATTATTTTTACTCAAACTTTCAGAGAAAACTTCAGAGAGCTTTTGACTTCTGAAGAACATAATGATGAACATAATGTGCCTATTTTCTGCAATAATCCAAAAACCAATGGCAAAGTCATATCGGCTTTTTGTTGAGGGAATCAGGGTGATAGTAACTTCTGGGTTGGCCTACAAAAACACATCAGCACTCTAGTCTGTCTGGTTTTCTCATGTGATGCATTATGATTTACAGACTGTTACTGATTCTAGTAAACAGTTTCTTTTCTTTATAGTGTACCGTTTTTTATTTGATAATGAATTCATATATCATCCGAACACAGTGGTACAAACAAACATATGTCATGGGCTACATTAAATAAACCTTTAAAATGGCAAGTTTACCCAAGGACTCCTCGACTCCATCCCTGATTCTGAAGAATGGCTCTCTGCACTTGCAGATTAACGGTTTATTATCAAATATATAGCCGAACGTGTCAGATCCTAACAAGCATCACCGGATTGCTCTAACAGTAACCAGCTGTACTTCTCCATCAGAAGAATTAAAGGGGGCTTTTCTACAAACCACCAAAACTCTGGGGCGCAAGCTATTGCCTCTCTGAAGTGCTACCTTCCAAAAGGAAGACGGATGCTTTTGCAAAGTTTTTCCTGAAGGCTCTTTAATGCTCCCCCGCCACACGTGAAGAATCCGTTCGGATCGGACCGGCTTCCGTCCTCTAGGAGGAGCCATGCAGCGTGACCGCAGACTCCTAATCCGCCTCTCTCTCGCCGATAAGGCAACATGTCAATCGCTGGGAGACGCGCTCATCGTCTTTGCACCTTGTGCCCAGGAAGACGTGATCTTTCTCCAGGAAGGTTGTTCTGCTTCGCACATGTGTTCAAGAATTGTAGTTCCACTTCCTCTCTTCATTTAATACCTATTTCCTTTCTGTTTAAAGCCAAAGCAGCATCAATCTCGTAAAGGTGTCTTTCGTTTCCGTCGCTCGTTTTTAATTTTACACAGGAACTGGACCGTTCTTTGAGTGTGTTTCAAGTGTTGTTAGGCTGCTCACGATCTTCTTCTGAGGTCCAACGATCGTCACACCGACTTTCTTGAAGTCCCTGCATGTCAGAGAGCAGAAAGAGACAGTGAGGAAGGGTAATATAGCACTCACGGTTTGACATACGGTGACATTAATGACAAGCCCGCAGCGGCGCTCAGCCTCAGACCGCATGTGTCAGTCATGTAGGACGAAGTATTCCAGGAGGACACCACTCTGCCATATGCATACAATAAGCTGACGAGCTGGACTCGTGACAGACTTTGTGTTATAACTTAAAAACTGGGCTGATTTACAGCTTCCTGTGATGAGAAATTGGAGTAGCTGCTTCATTTTCTGAGTTGGTTATTTCTACTGTAATTTGAAAGGAACAGCGCTGTCAGGGTTTCCCCGCAGGGAAAAAGTACGACATTTTTCATTTAATGAGATCCATGCAACAGCTGACAGAAGCTTGCATTATTTACAATCGTGGATAGACTCTCCAGACTTACCATATGGATGAGTTCATCCCGTGTGCACATATCCGACTCGGTCTCATAGGAAAAGTGTGACTCTACATGCGTTTTGCACGGCGTAAAATGCGTCGCTGCAGGTACTGTCGCTGTAGTTCACAGGTGAAATGAGCAGCACCGTGCTACAGAAGCTGTTTACTTCTACTGCGGCAAGTTTATGAGGGAATAATGGGTCAAAATTTGTTCTGTTCAAATAGCTGCAATGCTTCACCAGACATTATTGTTCACATTTGGTCTTGGTAAGAATAATGCTCATCAAGCCTGCATGTATTTGATCAAAAATACAATAAAATCAGTAATATTGTGAAATAATATTACAGTTTAAAATAACAGTTTTCTATTTGAATCTATTGTAAAATACAATTTATTCCTGTGTTGCAGTGCTGAATTTTCAGCACTATTACTCCAGTCTTCAGTTTCACATGATCCTTCAGAAATCATTTTAATATACTGATTTGCTGCTCAGAAACTTTAATTATTATGGAATCACTGGAAACATTGTGCTGCTTAATACTTTTGTGGAAACCACACTTTTTTTCTTTTTCAGGATTCTTTGATAAATAGAAAGTTCAAAAGAACAACATTTATTTGAAACAGAAACTTTTGTAGCATTTTAAATGCCCTTCAGTTTAATATAAATAAAATAATAGAGAAATATGTATTCATTTCTTCAAAATATCTAACTAACCTAACAGGTTTGGATGTACAATTAATATTGTTGTCGCCTATTTGTTTTCTATTTTTTTTTTTGTGCTGCCTTAAAATATTAAGTTTAGTCAACAAGACTGGAAACGTGGATATTTGAGTTGAGTAAACTTAAAATTTTAAAAGTTGAAACAACTTTTTTATTTATTATTTATTATTATTATTTTTTTTACAGTGTATGTCACATAATAATAATAATAATAATAATAATAATATTAAAAATATTTTGTAAAATTAACAGTTCAGAGTACTTGTGCCAGGCCAGTGGAAATATTAGCAGGACAGGCCAAGTTTTTTTAATTTTTAATTCTGCACCAACTGTCTAAATGTTTGCTGTATACCTATTTTAGGTCATACAATGCTTGACAAATGGACAGAATGCCCTAAATGCATTATTATTGGTTTAAATGCATTGGAAAATGTACTGTAGTGGTCTCTTCTTTACTTGAATTTTAGGTTTACACTTATATTAGTGACCCTGGACCACAAAACCAGTCATAAGGGTCAATTTTTTTGCAAATGAGATTTGTGCATCATTAGAAAGCTGAATAATAATAAGCTTTCCATTGATGTTAGTATATGACAATATTTGGCCGAGATACGACTATTTGAAAATCTGGGATCTGAGGGTGCAAAAAAAAAAAAAAAAAAAAAAATCAACATATTAAGAAAGAAAAAAACCTTAAAGGTGTCCAAATGAAGTTCTTTTCAAATAAGCAATGCTTATTACTAATCAAAAATTTAGTTTATATATATTTACGGTAGGAAATGTACAAAATATCTTCATGGAACATGATCTTTACTTAATATCCTAATGATATTTGGCATAAAAGAGAAATCAATATTTTTGTATGCATTTTTGGCTTTTGCTACAAATATACCCATGCTAGGTAAGACTGGTTTTGTGGTCCAGGGTCAATTCAAAAAATGATTCCTGTATGTGGTATTTAAGTCAGTAGAATATTATTTGATGGCATGCTAGATTTGTTTAGCCTTATTAAAAGCTTCATCTGTATAAAATAAAATTCAATTCAATAGACACTTCACCTGGAAACTGCAGCGATTTGTACAACGCATTTCAGGTTTTACAAAAAACTTACATTAAGTCACATTTTTCCCATTAGATCCAACCGTACATTGTGAAAATATGGCAAACCACTTACTAATATACAACTCAAGTACAGGAGCTTTTGCAAAACAACAACAACAACAACAAAAATCATTTTCCTTAGTATGGTCAGATCAAGGGATGCAAAAGCTGTGCAGTGAACATCATTATAGCATATTAGTGCAAGCAAATTGAAATTACAATCTAGGTTAATCAATGCACACCTCAGGCAAGAGTTCTGTTAGAAACACTTCTAGACGATGCAGTAGCGATTTAGTCCTGAAGTGGACATGAGCGCAAGCAAGAGCTCGAGGGAGCAGCCGGCAATAGAAAAGCTATGATCAGAACCCACCATCCAGTCTATAAGCTTTAAAGTGTTGTAATTCCCATGGACGGCTCCCACTCAGGGCACGTGGCTGCTGGTCTGACTTCAGCCAGACAGATTCTATGGGCAGAATACAGCTTTAGATCGACTGACACACAGGCTGTTTATCGTCAACGCACTGCTAATGCACTGACATCAGCCAAACAAATGCTCACAACGTCAATCAAGACAGGCCTGCAACATTTCTGTGTTGTTTGATCTACTACACAGAGTCAAATTCAAGCATCACTAAACCAGATTTAACAAATTCTGTGACTCCCTAGAGAGGCATGTTGTCTGTAATGCTAATTAAAATGCTAGGATACAGTTTGATTGCAAACAGCTGAAATCAAGAAGTAACTGCTCTAGCATTATAACAGCTGAAAGACATCTTGTTGCTTAAGAAAACAGACATGCAAACTAGTTTGGTCAAATCGTTTTCTTTTTAAAAATCCTTTACAAAAAAGAAGTATAATTAAGGTTCATTTGAGCAAACTTAAGAAAAGTTCCAATGTTTTACAAATATATTTTAAGTAGTAAGCATACTAAAATCGATGTACTAGTTGCATACTTATATACTGCAAGTAGTGATGTGCCAGGCACGGAAAACGGTAACGCGTTGTATGGAGATTAGCCTCTGATTAGCCTCTTGCTAGCACTAGCCTGTTACATTATTTACATAAAACATAACATTAACAGAGTAGGGAGAGATGACTGACAGGATGAAGACGAATGATTTGCAGATCCTGAGCACCACTGACACACATCTAATCGTGTTAAAATGTGATAAGTACTGCCGCTCTGTAGTAAACACAGAGTACGTGTGATCGCGAATTTTAAAAGCGAAAGTAAAACTTAAGCGCGCATTCAAAAGTGATTTCAATGCCCCCCGCATATTGATAATGGCTCCCTAATGCGCACAATTAATATACAGTACATTTACCTAGACATAACAGCAACAGAAAGCACTTAGATAATTTTTTTTTTCTGGTATTTATTCCCTTTAGGTATTCCGTAGTACACTCATTGGGCACATACTTGTAAGTGTACTATTTCACTACCTTTTGGACTAATTTTGGTTTAATTTTTTATTTTACACTGTAGTTTACACTTATAAATGTAACAGTAGTAGACAACGAGTATACAACTAGTATGTTTTTCCTTTCTTTTGTAACTATTCTGTGAACTAGGTATACTGTTAGTTTACTAGCTATATACTGTATGTCTAGTTCACTTTTTAGTTTACAAAAGTACATTCTAATGTATTCACTCAGTAAAGTTTAATAGTTTTTATACTTAAAGTATACTTAAAGTTTTCTTTCAGAGACCTAAATATCATAAACTTGAATATGTAAGTTCATCAGAATGTAAAACATATGCTAGAATACCTAAAAGAAGCCAGTATGTGTGAAAGAAAATATTTAATAGGTTAATCTATCAAAAGAGTAAACACAACTACAAGCATAGCATACTTACAATGCTAAACAATAAAGATTAGTCACAAGTGTAGGCCAAATATACTCTGACTTTGTACGAACCAAGTATACTTAAAGGGATAGTTCACCCAAAAATTCTTTCATGAGCTACTCACCTTCATGTTGTTCCAAACCCGTAAGACCTTCGCTCATCCTCAGAACACAAATTAAGATATTTTTAATGAGATCCAAGAGCTTTCTGACCCTGCATAGACAGCAATGCAACTGACACGTTCAAGACCCAGAAAGGTAGTAAGGACATTGGTAAAAAAAAAAGTCCAGTGGTTCAACTGTAATTCTGTGAAGCTACAAGAATACTTTTTGTGCGCAAAGAAAACAAAAATAATGACTTCAATGATTCTTTGTGTTGTGGTAGTCTTGATAATGGCGGAGGACATGACTTGTAGGAGAATTGACCCTTTGCAAAAACCCGCCCTCCTAAGTTAGTTGCTATGTCTGACAAACAATGGCGCTGTCACACTACACGTTTTCACACAGTGAAAAATACATTGTGGAGCAAAGAGGAAACTGACAACATGCAGACAGACATGACAGAGCAGGTTACTTCAGTTATGCAACAAGGTCTCTGCTTTAAAATGTTGTAATTTTTAAGAAATTCAAACAATCGGTTTTGTGGCTCCTTAATGTGTCACGTCATATCACTGTATTACCTTATTATATCAATAATGCGTGAACCAATCATCTTTTCTTCTTAAAGCACATGAATGAACATCAGAACGTATTTTATTTAAAAACCGTGGAAAGACGTCAATACACAATTTTTCCAGTTTAAGTCCACCGAAATTAATCTATTCTCCTGTATGATTTGTTTGTTGGACAAAATGGCAGATTTGGCATTATGATTGGTCAAATCGCCTGTCAGTCAAGCTGTTTGCGAAGGATCAGTTGTTCAATAAAGTCATTTTATTTGCACACAAAGTATTCTTGTAGTTTCATAAATTTACGGTTGAACCACTAATGTCACATGGACTATTTTCACGATGTCCTTACTATGTTTCTGGGCTTTGGAACATTTAAGTTACATTGCTGTCTATGCAGGGTCAGAAAGCTCTCGGATTTCATCAAAAATATCTTAATTTGTGTTTCGACGACGAACAAAGATCTTTTTTTGGCTAAACTATTCCTTTAAGTATAAATTTGTGTATCTGATAAGTACATAAAGTAGAGTGTAAGTATATACCTTTTGTTGATTTTTAAAAAGTATTCTAATAGCTTTTTTTTGTAAAGGAATCCACGGAGCTGTTTTAAGTGAAAATTTACAACATATTTACTTTATGATATGACAAAAATGTGTCATTTGAGTTCTATAAACAACCATTTATCAAACTAAATGTTTATTTTGCCAGAAATAACTTAAAAAAACACACAAGAAGGTATAGCCATTGCACGCCGCCTGCCGTATAAATTCAGATTTTTCTATGATCTAATGCGACTCGTGCTAAATAAGGTAAAACCTTCAGTGATAGATTAAAGAGCCTGACGTTCTGCACAATTTGCCATGAAATTGCAATAAGAGGCCAAACATCTGGTAAACTTACTACAGCCTCATCAACTACAAAAAAACAGAGGCACGCGACCAAGGTACAGTGATAAGTGATTGAATCATCAATAATGATCTCTCTCTTGCGATTCTTCATATTCCTGGTAGAGCCATTAAACGGCAACAGCTTACATGGCTTATTTAAGATTAAACAATTTTATGAAGCAATTTTTGGGTGCAGACGTCAATCTTTATGATCAATGATTTGTCTAGGGCTTTCAAATGGGTGCAGTCCTGCTGAAAAGACCAAAATAAATTCCCATGCTGGTCTATGTTGACTTTAGGTCATTTTGTGGTTTTTATGTTTATTAGTGTTGGCGGTGGTTAGTACTGATTGGTGGTGGTTAATGTTGTTGTATTTTACTTTGGTGTTTGTTGATGTTAATATACTTCATGCTGTCTAGGACTGATTTGGTGCTGGTTTTAGCCTGGTTAGTAGTGGTTTATTCTGGTGCTGTTTGGCTGTGGCTGGTTAGTGATGGGTTGATGGTGGCTTAATTGATAAGAGTTGATTGATCTTGCATGCTCTTACTAGTGAAGCTAGTTAAGGTAGTAAAAGTTAGTGCGGTTGACTATGGTTAAACAGCATCCAAAACGCAACATAGAATGATGATCCTGGTCTTTTCAGAAGTTCAGGTATGTAAATCAACATATTGTTTCTTAAAATTCACAAAGATATTATTTTAATTCTGTGTCAGCCAAAGAGCAGTGGTGTCCACTCACTACAGAAGGCCAAACACTGCGCTGCATGTTAAATAACCCAATCTGGGTCATGCATGAGGGCTGCTATTTGCATGTGATTATTTACGCTGACATCTGAACAAAATATAACCACAAGCAACCTTAATTACAGACTGCTGAGTGTTTAGATGTTTAGTCCTGAGAGTAGCGTGCAGCACAGCACTGCCACTGTTCCCGGGCCGGCCCTTTGATCATTCTGAAGTTATGATGTCAAATTATTTACACTGTCAAATACCTCGTCATTTGAATCGAAAAGTGGTCTCAGGAGATGCTAACCAGGCACGGCAAGGTTCCTAATCAGCATCTACAAAGCATTTCCCATAAATGCAGATCCACAGAGTAGAGCAGAATAGGGTCTGTATTATTAGAAATTCGTTTGACTCGGGGGAATGTGCCCAACTCAGCCCTATACACGGCTTCCAAGACTGGGGATTATGGGAGGACAGCACTTTTATTTTTGGCGAGAGTGTTTTTTCTTCTTCTTCCATTTATTGCATTACAATAGAAGAAAACATTACTAAAGCACTGTCACTGGAGATTAATAACAAATGTAATGGCCACCTTTAAATGATTAACCAAAGCTGGGCTTCATTTACTGGAAACTGATCTGTAAATAAATTTGTCATTGTCTTCTGCATCAGTTTTAAACTGTTTCATGCCAACAATTTTGAAATATATCTCTTTTTTTTCCCTTTGGACCTAAAAGTACAGAATGTTACCCTTCAGCATAGGGAATCAGCACGATAATAGACGAATGACCAAAAAAAAAAGAGACAACCCCTTACTTTTAGCCTCTCGAACCAAATAAAGTGCTTTTGAACACATCAGAACTGATCCCTTTTGAAAAACGAGCAAATGAGAAAATGAGACGTTTTGAAATTTTCACGATTGACTGTTCGTTCAAAGCTGATGATATATGAAGTATAAACAAAAGTATGTTTATACAATTGTTCATACAAATACAGTACCATTCAAAAGTTTGGAATAATTATTATTTTTTTATACTGTTGAAAGAATGCACACTAAGGCTGCATATATTTGATAAAAAAATACAGTAAAAACAGTGGTATTGTGAAATATTAGTACAATTTAATGAATAATTTATTTAAAAATGTACTTCACTGAAAATATTTTTTTTTTATTTAGCAAGGATGCTTTGAATTGATTAAATGTAAAAACATAAATGTAAAGACATTTCTGATTTAGATAATTGCTTTTTCTTTTGAATTTTTTATTCATGAAAGGATTCTTAAAAATATGATTTTTACAAAAATAATAAGCAGCAAAGCCTGATAATAAGAAGAAATTATTTTGAGCACAAATCATAATATTAGAATGATTTCTGAAGGATCACGTGACACTGAAAACTGGAGAAATTATGCTATAATATATAATAATATAGAAAACAGCTATTTTTAAAAAATAAACATTTGACAATATTACAGATTTAACTGTATTTTTAATCAAATCAAGAGGCATCAAGAGTGTGATGCCTGTTTCTGCCACTGAATAAAAAATAAAAAAGATAACTGTGACTTTTTATCTCACAACTCTGACTCAGAATCGCGATATAGAAACTTGCAAATGTGAGTTAAAGTCAGAATTGCGAGATATAAACAATTCTGACTTTTTTTGTGAGTTTGTATTTCGCAATTTTTCGTGCCTTTTTTTTCATGTCATTGTAAGTTATTAAGTCAGAATTGTGAGATATAAACTTGCAATTCTAAGAAAAACATTTTTTTTCCCTCAAAATTGGACTTTATAACCTGCAATCGTGAGTTTATAACTCAGTTCTGTCAAAAAGTAAGAATTGTGAGATTTTGTCTTGCAATTCTGACTTTATAACTCACAATTGCAAGTTTATATTTCTCAAATCTGATTTTATAAGTCTATATCTCAATTTGAAGAAAAAAGTCAGATTTTGATGTTGTATCATGCAATTCTAAGGAAAAAAAGTCGTTTTAAGATAAAATGTTGCAATAACCTTTTTATTTTTTAATCAGTGGTGGAAACAGGCTTCCATATAAGAGACTTCTTTTGAAAACATAAAAAAAAATGTAATTATTCCAAACCTTTGACCAGTAGTGTAGATTTATATATAAATCTATATATATATATATATATATATATAAAAGGAAAGCTGGAAGCTTGTATAGTGTGAAAGGCTCTTACTCTGCTGAGGTTTTGGCCAGTGTATCACAGGAGCTGTAGCCGACCCCACTGAATGCATCTTTACAGGGCAACGTCCTGGCGCTCTCCAGCCAATCACCCATTGTGTGAAAGGAAGTGATGTCAGTGCTGGTCCTGTCCAGAAGCAGATTAACCGGTCTGGGAAGAAACAAAAAAAGTATTAAAGTATTTATTTGTGCAGCCCAACTGAAGTGAAACACAAGTAACTTTCATTTGCAGTACTCGTTTGTAGAACTAAAACACAACAGCGTTTTATGAGAACACACCCCATGACTGTTCCTCTAAGTCGCTGACGCTGAAAAAATACAACATTGAAGCTGTGGTCATCTGCAATTCCCATCACGTTTGACAAATGTCATTCATGGCGAAAACAAGCTTATAAAAGTGCAAGCTAAGGCTAAACACAAAGGCCTTCAAACCCGATATGCAAGCTTGCCTCCAAGGTCTCCATACGGAAATACCTGCAGAGTAGTGGGACTGATTCTCTCCATCTGTGTTATGGCAAGCATTCCCCAGGAAGAAAGCAATACATTTAGGAATGTTTATTCGAATACACAGACATCTCTGTTTCTGATGATTTCCCATTGTTCACATTCCAATACTAGTTTCCATTGTTTATTGGGTAAAAGGCTGACTCATTAACCAAAGCCTTTATAAACCTACACAAAACAGTATGAACAAATCTGTAGCATGTTACTGGTAGATACAGTATGGTAATTTTCATATGTAATCCGTTTATGGGCAAAAAAT
>JAHKKF010517010.1:0-24802 GCA_019740295.1 Labeo calbasu | reverse complement strand
CCTCCAAAATGTTTGAATTTAGCGGCAAGAAACCTGATTCGCTGTCAAGGCAACCAGTAGTGAGAACGCCCACTAGCAACCTCGTCGCCAGCCTCTGGAACAGAGTCAGAAGTCGCTGCTAGTGTGAACGGGGCTTTATACAGTATGATATACGTACAAAGAATATGCGTTCACATTAGGCCTATGTATGAATATGGTGGAACACAATATGTTGGAATAAGTCAGATTTCAGGATTTCACCATTCAGGTAGATAGGACTTGGACTTGAATGCCTGAAATAGCTGGCCAGAGGGGTTGCAAAATTGAGCCTCTGAGCGCACTGCTGAAAAAAACAATAGACACCATCACAAAAGTTGTAATGGTTTTACTGGTCATAATGGGACTTATATTTTTCTCCATATAGTGGACTTCAATGCTGCCCCCAAGTTTGAACTTCCAAAATGTGCATCGCAGAGACGAGACAAGACGAGCATTTGAGGTTAAAAACTATATAAACTCTCAATTTGTTTCGAAAATCAACGATCATTTTGCTAGATAAGACCCTTCTTCCTCCGCTGGGATCGTTTAGAGCCCTTGAAGCTGCATTTAAACTGCGTTTTGGTTCAAACTTGGGGGCACCATTGAAGTCCACTATATGGAGAGACATGAACATCTTGGATGACAAAAGGGTGAGTAAATTATCTACATTTTTGTTCTGGAAGTGAACTAATCATTTACGTGCTTGATCTAGTTAAGTCCACATGCCATACTAACAAGAAACTAACCCAACGCTATCTTACAACCAATTCGTACTAAATTTTACGAATTCGTACAACCTCACTATTTGTCTATTACGATTTGTCTAGACCCCAGTGACAGGTAGGTTTAGGGGCAGGGTTAGCGGTAGGTCATTTATATGAAATAATACGAATCAATAAAATACGTACGATTTAAGGCCGTTTCACACTGGGCGCAATGCGAAAAAGCGAGGCAAATCGCAGACGAACGGTGCTTTCATACCGAGCCTGTAACAAACCAGATAGCACATGTACATCTGCAAGATGATCTTGATCTGGAAAGCATCTGCTGTGTACAAACGTCTGGGAGWCGTCTGTAAGATGTCAGTTTTACATACATTCTAAATCATAAACATCTTAAAGACATCTAATAGACATCTATTTGACATCTGATAGGAAACGTCCAACAGACCTTTTGCAGATGAGCAAACTACGTCTTGCAGATATCTTGCAGATATAAATGCAGATGTCAAATAGACCTCTCCAAGATGTGCACGCCTGCATGCTAGGTAGCACTGACCAACACTACATTTTTCCTCCGATATGTATTTCCTATATGGATTTAACATCCTCCTCTGCTCAATACACAGCATTAAATTAAGATCTATAATGCTTGCAAGAATACATCTTAAAATATAAACAGAGGTACAATTAGCATCAAATTGTGATTATTAATGTTTATTTATTTATTAATTTTTGCTTAAAACACTTTAAATCATCATCAAGAGCTTGTAATAACTTCCGATTTAGATCTAAAGTGGATTTTTATTCTGTAATAGGCAGACATGCACTGCTTGTATGGAATAATAATAGTAGTAGTAATAATAATAATAAATCCTCGATTTTTCGCGCAGCGAATGATCTTGCCTGGTGAGAACAGCTCCATAGGGATCTATTGTTTCGATTTAATGGCGTCATCGCGCCGAATTTCGCGTGAAAATGCCTTTAGTTGACTAACCTCAGGTGGAGAGCTAGTTCCAGTCACACAACTTTGCATTGCTGTTTGCAGATGTTTGCTGGAATGTGGATTCGGGAAACACCAGCATCCCAATTTACGACCATAGATAATTTAATAGGTAATTTGACTAATTGATTTGATTGATTGATTAACTGATTGATTGACTGACCAGCATCAAAATGTTAATCCGGGTCTTTTTCAAACATTGTAGTGATAAAATTATAATCTCTGCTTTGTGGATTAAACAACTGACCATGTTGCAAAGGGAAAAAAAACAATCTTCCATGATGCTCTGCATGACTGTAATTCCCCGCCTTTGTGTTCACAGCACTGTGAGAAAAGGCACAGTTAAACAAGCAATGCCATGTCTGCCTGGCACTGGCATGGGCACATTGATCAAGCCTGCCAGCCCTGAAAAATGGTCATGCATAGTCTGTTGTGGAGCAGCCGTAGGGGAGCCAGCCATCTCAGTGTGAGTGTGTATGTCCTCTGCTTTCATCGTTAAAGATTAAATGTCAAAATCAGTATAGCCTCCTCATTTTGTGTGGTTAGAAAATGTTCCATTGAGTGTTGCAGAATTAAAAGAGGGAAAAATCTTAGCTAAGAGAAATGTATCTCTATGCACACAAAGATCTGTGGAGGATAATATATTCAGTGCCAGCAACAGAATAACATGCATTTTAATGAGATTACAAATGTAGTCGTCATCCCCTTCCAGGGACAGAATGAAATCCAATCTCATTTTCAAACTCAAAAAGGAGCAATAAAAAATGCGTTCCAGGACTTCAGTCCCATTCATGCAGTCTCACACCTCCGGGGAGAATACTAGTGCTCATTTTACCACTGGTCCAAATAAGCTTGTTTATTTCTCAATGTATCAAATGGAGTTGTTTTTTTTATACAAGGTCTGATTTATATTGATTTTCAAAAAGGTTGCACTAAATAAATGAGCGAAAACAACACTATTATTTTATTTATCGTATCAAAGTAACAAACTAATGCATTTGTTGTAAAAATATACCAATGCTAGTTTTTTTCCTCTCCTTTTTTAATGTAATGTATTTTATTCCTTTTGTATATTTCAAAGATTTTTTTTAATAATAATTTAGCAGTTATTCCTATCTCTAAACCACGTTAAACTCTGTTTTTTTAAATGTTGGTTTGGATTCAATTTTATATGCAAAAATATTCAGAAATGCGTTCACAATGCAGTTAATACATCAATGAATTTCTTTTGATGAGCATGTTTTCAGTTCCAGAATTAGTTATTTTGATAATGTTTAGGTGGTGTTAATTATCTAATCGAATTAAAGTGAAAAAAGACGAATATTTGAGCTAATCTTTTATTTTTATTTTTTGATATTAGAGATTTTATTTATTTATTTTTTAATGTTATATATTCCAAAACATTTATCCGTCAAATCGAGTAAGGCGAAAATTAAATGCAGGCTGCCCTTTTATGTAACGCAATAAGAAATCTATTAAACAAAATGGTTCACTTTAAACCCTCATTACTGTGTCAATGTAATTTCGTAAATTAGGCTACGTAAAAAAATACTTGATATTCGTGACCAATAAGGGCAGGATATTTGATGAAAATCTTTTTTTTTTTTTTTACTTAAACCATTTAATGTGTTTAGAGTAATACGTGTTAAAATTGTATTTTTTTGTTTTTTTTAAATGTATTTTAAATTGTTGTTTTTTTATCATGTCGACGTCCTTATTTGTACATTGACTGTCAACAGGAAAAGGCCGTAGCCTCTCGAAAAGGTAATAGACTAATGTTTCTCAAAATGTGTTCGGAATAAATACTTTTTCCCTCGACTACCATTTTTCAATCTGGAGGTTGTTTTCGCTCAGACAAGCGGCTTATATGCTGCAGAAATGCGCTGAGCGCGGGAGAATCAATATGAAATGACTCTCTCTGCCACCTTATTAATAATGAAACAATACGTCTTTACTCGACAGAGTCTCGCCTTTGCGCGCGCATGCGTGCTCGTCCACGCCCGTTTGAGGAGCTGGAAGAGAAACGCCTGTGTGTTGAACCTACGCCTCAGAAATGTGATCTATATCAAGTTTTGACCATTATTAATTAACGCTCCTTCTGTTCAGGCTGTGTATAAGGGATATACGTTAGGCTATTTTAGATTTTAGATAAAAGGGAGATGCACTGTAACCACCACAAAGGCTACATCAATAAAAAACAACACAAATCTCTTTCAAACAGTAACTGTTTTTATTTAATACTTTTAAATACTTCTTTTTAGCAGTCTATTTTATATACCTGTATAATCAATCTGTTTTTAAAACTGTTTCGGTTAAAGTATCTCTCTTTTCATTTCACATACATCTCTTATTTACTTGTATGGTTTTGAATATTCAGGTATTTCATATGCAACATCCCCAGAAACGAACAAACGAACGAACAAACAAAATACACATCTTCTGAAGGCAGTGAAACGTGGTCTATGCCTTGGCAACATCAAATAAAGCTAGCAAAATTCACGTCATCCAACTAGTAATGTCAAGATCCAGATATTCTCGTGCTACGGTACTGTCGGGAGAAACACAGGCTTTACACACTTTACGTTGCAGTGTAATCACTGTGTAAGTACTGCGTAATAGTAATGAACTACGTGTACTTGACGTGTAATTGTTTTCTGGAGCTGCTTGCTTGTAATTACACATTGTTATATGCAATATGGACACTGTAATGTAAAGTGTTACCTTTATACTGTTATGTGTCCTACATGTATAGAGACATTTTTTTCTTTGAATGGAATATAATAGCATTTTGGAAAAACAAAATGGCAACAGTCAACTATCTCACAGCCTTTTTATGGCTACATTTGACATTTCTTTGTTCCTTAATAAAATCTTTATATATATATATATAACCTTTATATTCTTTCTCTGCTCTCTGTGCCACTAAATAGAAGCCTTTAGTCATTCCTGAGGTTTATTTATTATAATTATTATTTTCATAATTATTATTATTATTTATAGCCTGTTGTTAGCATCTTGAATATTAGAGACGTTTCTTATATTTTTCTGGATTGGTGGGTCAGCAAACCATCTAACCCCCTCACACATCATCCATATACTTGGCTTGACTAAAATAAATTTGATAAATGAAAAACTAAATATTGACAAAGAGCATATAAAAACAAACGGATGGGAGAATATTTCCTATCTTTCTATATGCATGATGGCCGTTGAGAATGTGAAAAGCCTACAGTAATAATTCATTCATAACAGACGATAATGTTATAAAATACTACGCTTCTAACCAGGACCTTTCAGAAATTCAGGCCGTCATTTCAACTCAATATCTGATAAATATTTCATGAAATCGACCCAGAGTCAGGCAAATGTGCTTGAGCATTCCCAGAAGAATTCTTCTTGCCATTGTCTCTTGCAAAAAACGTCTTTTTTTCCAATGAAATAGGTATATAAATCCATTTGGGTGAGGATGAATTTGGATCGTCATTAATTATAATTCTTTTTTTTTATTCTTGTGATGGTTTGTCCGGTCTTTTCCTCTCTCTCTCTCTCTCTTTCTCTCTCTCTTTCTTTCTTTTGTTTTTTTCTTCTTTGATTTTTTTTTCTTCTTCTTTTCCCGTGGGTTAAAACTGCATCCACGTCACAAGCGTAGACAGTGCAGTTAGGATCAGCGTTACGCCGAACGGAACCGTTGATCGGCTTGCGCCGTTCCCGCCCGCACACAGTTCAAACAAGCTGCCGCGAAAGTCCAGATTTCTGGACTCCTTTTTCAGCTTCTCCCACAGATCCGTGGCTCCTTCCTGACAGTCTGCCAGAGCAGTGGTCGCACATGAATGGAAATCATCCCAGTAACTGCAAATCAAATATTTCAAACACAAAGAAAGAAATCATTACTCATGTCTGATTTGAGTAACGCTTCACATTGCATTTACAAATTCAAGTAGAACATTATTCTAGTTTTCTCGTTGTTGTTGTTGTTGTTATTATTATAGATTTTCATTACGTTTATTTATTTGTTATTATGTTTATTTTTATATTTTGTAAAATATATGCCTAGTTCTGTGGAAATTGATTTCCCCCCCTCTCTTCTCTGTTCTTTATTTGGTTTTGTAATTCCTTGCAATATCCTATATGTGGAAAGCAGTTTTGATATTTGGTTTGCTATCAGTTTAAAAACGCAGTTCGTATGCTTTTATGCCAAATATAAATAGGTTAATGTAGGCTATTTTACTGCATTCGACTTCCGTTTTCGTTTATATTTTAAATAACATTAAGTGAACACTTGAATATCATATTTTGTTTAGAATATGCACATCATTTTCTTACATTATAGCATATTCATTTGAATTATTCAGATTATTTAAATGATTATAACAAATGTAGCTAAAAATACAATCCACGTAAATATAAACTTATTAGAAACTCCGACACAGGATCTATTGGATAGCATGCATGAGTCCTCATGTAGCCACGTGAAGGAGGAGACAGGGCACGAGGGAAACCCGAGTTGTAATGCGGCTCCAAAGGGAAAGTCTCCGTATCACGTGATTTCTAGTGCCCTCCCCATCTCTCCCGCTCTCTTACAACTCCCCTCCTGCGCCCCACCCCCTTCCTCTATCCCACTCTCAAGCCTATCATTTATTAATTTATTTCAGGAACACACACCCACATTCTAAACCCTGCGTCTACAAATGGACACAACAAGTAGCTGAGCTCCAAATAAATTAGAATATAAAAGAATTGCGAGAAAGAATATGCTTTTACTTAATCAGCAAAGAAAAAAAAAGTATATAGAAGAATAGCATAGTATATGGAAAAAAACTGCAGTCGCCCTTGTTAGAACACTTCTTAGTGCTCTTAGATCTCCGGCATCTAATTTTAGTAATTTAATAAATAAATAAAACTGAATGGTCTAAAAACAGAGCTGAGTATATATGAAATTAAAAACGACAGGCAGACCTAATTTAGAAAAAAAAAATGTGAAGGAAAGGGAAATATAATTTTAGTCCCTGTAATAAGATACTGTTCCGTTTTGATTCGCTCAGTCACGGCTATAAAAGAACCCGTTATTTTATAAGGCGGATCGCTTACAATAATCGTACATTACCTCCCGATCTGATCCAATTATAGATGTTGACCTTTGGCCTTGGCGTGTAGAGATGGTTCATCTAATTGTAATTAACTGGTAAAATGTGAATAGTGCGTACTGCCCGCACGGCTCTATTTCTGCTCATGGAGCTGTCGAATTAAACAAGGGGCCCCTTGTGCCATCTGGCTCCTCTCGCCGTTTCTCTTTTTTTACCCTTTTCTCTCCCTCCCTGCTCTCACACACGTATATTTCATCTGTTGTGTGTATGCATGTTTCCCTTACGTGCAGATGGTCTGAAGGTTTTCCTTCTCGTCCAGCTCCTGTGGATAGTTGGCCATGTTCTCTCCCAGTTGAAGCAGGCAGTTGGAGAAACCTTTGAACACTGTTTCACATTTCCCAGCCGCTCGAACCGCCTGCAGTAGATAGGCTGGAAAACGAGATATGACCATAAATAAACGATTTTTAAAACCGTCAACGTCTTTATTATTTTAATCTTTCAGAATACCGTTTATTTTTCTAGATGGGCTCGTTGCGATGCACTTGTGTTCGTTAAAGATTTGGTATTAGACTGTTATATTCTGTTCTTTGCTCATTTTTTTATTCTGGTTAGAATAAATCAAGTTGAAGCGATTTTAAGACATAAAACATTTCCACATAATAATGTGTATGTGTGTTGAGTATGAGGGTGGCGCGTGGACAAACGATGATGTAATGGTTTACATGAGGGTGGGGGTATGTGGGCTTGTGCGAGGTGAGATTTTCATTCTGAGTGATTTGTATTCCCCCTCCCTTTTTTTTTACACATCTAGAAAAGAGTCTCTTTTTTGATGACAGATCTATTAGGGAAAATGAGAAGATTTCGACACACATGCTTTTCCTTCCCTCTTCATTTGGGACACGGTGATGGACTGGGAGGTCACAACTTGATCAATTGACCAGATCCCTTTGCTTAACGAACCTTAAACGCCAGTGGCTTCTTCTCAGGTTCGTTAAGCAGCGAGATCCCGTGAATTGATTAAGTTGTATAACTGTTCAATTCAGGCCGGGGCTCTCTGCACATTAACCACTGTAGGAATATGGGCAAGATGAACACACCCTGTTACAAACCACATACACAATGTATAGCTTAGAATTATATACGTCCTTACATTGTATCAAATGCTTTGCATACTGTAGTATTATATGCAATACCCTGCTTCGATACACTGTATTATATGCATTATATAGCTTACTCTAGCAGTGTCCCTACATTATATGCATTTCATGCTATGTGATCCATTATATATTGTATTTAATGCAGTACATGTGTACCTTCTTTATATTACATGCATTATATTATTTCAACGTTGTGTATTTGTTCCTACATTATATGCATTACGTTACATGATCCTACTGTATATTCGTTATGTGCTACACATTCCTATATTCTATTCTACAAGCATTATATATCAAATAAAAAACGAAAAAGAAAAATATAGGTCCAGTCATGACTGTTATTATGTCGTTGGTTGATGCTATGTAGCTGAAGCACAGTCGTTTAGTGCATTCTTTATCGCCCACGGAATAAATAAATAAAAAATGCATCCAGCAATGACACAAAATATCGAACTAATAAAGCATAATTTAAATTGTTAAATTGTTGTATAGATTCCTGACACACTAGATTAAAGGTGTAACTAAGTAATGCCGCACCGTTGACGGCTTACATAACGAATTATCTCGCTATAATTGTGATATCACGGACAGATCGCCCTTTTCTTCTACACGAATCGCGTATGATGAACATTACAAACATATTCCTCCAACAGATCATACTGAGCAAAAACAAAAGCGTCAATGCAATGCCTTGTATTATACTCTCGATAACCTGTTTCGTGCATTTTTATTAAAATAATTGAAATATTCAGACCTCAACATGGCGGATATGAGGATGCGAAATACAAAGATGCTCATACAGCTTGCTTTAGAAATACGCGTATTAATGGCATGTATGCTTTCATATTTAAAATGCATTTCAGTCCTCCCTGCCTTTATTTTCTTTAGTGGAATTAACAGTCACAAACGACAACACTGCGTGAATTTTTAAAATCGTTTTTCTTTGTAGACACGATGATCTATATTTAGAAACAACTGAGTATCTAATATAGACTCACCTACCCTACTGTACTAGTGGTCACGACCACTTTACTAGACCCTGTCAGTGGTACCGGTGTCAACCTGGCACCGCATAATCTGTTCAATGAAGTCAGGAGGGGGTTTATGGCAAATTAATGTAGTTCAACTAGGTAACTGCACCCGCTTTTTTACGAACAACCACAATTCATCGCTACTGATTTCATCGTAATGCACAACATGCAATTTTCATCGCAGAGCTCTGCAACAGCACTATCAAGTAACCATTTTAAAAAGCACAATAATAGAGGAACATGACTTGGTATCTTCTGTAAATTCTAAAACAACAATTGCCCAGCAATTAATTTTTAAGCAATTATAAGTGAATGATATTTTGTGGTTATTGCGTTATTCGTAAATGGACACATGGGACAATACAAAACTGGTGGTGCTTGTATAAAAAATACTCTATGCAAGTAAAATCTGTTAATGCAAACATTTTAATGCATATTTCCTGTTTCGTATTATTTTTCAATATTGGTTTCAATAATTTATTACGGAGAGGATCGGGCGGTCCCATACTTTTACCAACTTGCTCCGATAAGATTTTGCTGGGCTTTATTTTTCGGAACAGTCTCCAACATTTTAATGGAGATGCAGTGCGATATTACCTCATTGTCATACGTTTGAAACACTTTAGAGAGTATTGCTGTGTATTTTCTTAGCCAAGACCCAGATCTAATAGTTGCAAGCCGTTAAATCGCGGTCGGGACAGTAACATTGCAATTAAAATATCTACAAACATACACTCTGCAAATATATAACCAAATATATATAACAAAATCATACCTCTACAGTCTTCAAACAGCCTTAACTATGATTATAAATGTTAAGGTGTACGTTATCTGTACAAGATTAAAAAGGAAAAGTCAGTCCATCCCAAAATATACTACGACAGAAATGATCGGCTTACCTATTTGAACAGCAAGAAACAATGAAATATATCTTCCAGACAAAGTTAATCCCATCATACGTCCAGTAAAACCATTGGAGTATATGCCAATTTTAGATAGTTGTGAGGGGAAAAGATAGCCAAATCTGAGCGTTGAACATCGCTGTTTAGTTCACGCAGCTATTCAGAAACTCTTTGTGATTTTTCCCGTTGTCGGCGCGGCGCAGTGAAGTGAAATGGTGCACCCCGTTAAGAGAAGGCGGTAATGCCTCGTGTTTTTTTTCTCTCCCTTCTTCACGCCCACATCTCAAGCTTGACGTAAAATTCACCGTCGGACTCCCCACTTCTCTATTTTCTCATTTGCTAGACCGGGCTGGCCCCCTTCTCCCCCCTCTCGCACTGTACTGGCATTTCAGGGATTGCGGAGATGTCCGCATATATCTGCTCTCCGGTGGTCTCACCTATCCACCCTCATGCAATGAAGCTTACACGTGGACCCGTGACCCATATATGGATACACGTGCAGACTTCATTGCTCCAGGGTGATTAGATCGAGCATGCATGAATGTTGCTAGACTGGTGAGATTGAGGTAGTTAAGGTTGCGTGAGGTTGGTTATAGGCCGTACTCCCTCTTAATAAGATGACTGTGATGTATTGTGTATAAGCTGCATCAAGTAAATTATGGATTTGTAGGATAATTTATGGAAATGTGACCCTGCACCGTGCAGATTTAGTTGGCGCTGTAACACAGTTTGATTAATGTAGTGCCCACATTTTATTTTGAGTCTTATTACTGCAGAACTAATCGTTATTGATGATCTGTTTATGACTTAAACACTCCAGCAAGGTTATCAAGGTCTGTCTGAGGTGATTTGAGGTAAACGAAGCAGACTGTAGTATTTTGATGATTACTGGCAGAAAAAAAAAAAAAAAAAAAAATATATATATATATATATATATTGTGAATCGTGAAAATTAAATATTGGCTCATAAACAACTTTTAACACCTGATAGCACTATATTAAGCTAAAGTCAAGAAAAGTTTTGGGGTCAAGAAAGTGAGCATGTAGAGAATTTGATAAAGATTCTCTAACAAATAAAAAAACTAAAATGTTTTTAAAAATAAAACCACATTTTCAGCACACATTACAAGTGTTAATGTTGCTATATTTTTACATACCGAGTACCTAATAAATTAAAAGTTGTAATCTGGGTTACTGAAAAATATGAAATACGCCCTATGAAAGAATAATAATCATTTTATATCGGTTGAGATGAGTTACGTTACGTTAGAGAAAGGTGATGTCTGTATCACTGAAAAAAAAAGTTCTTACCCTGCTGACGTCAGCGGAATTTGTAGCCAACCAATGAGTACTGAGTATTGATGCACACCATTTTTTTCATAGACACTGACTTCAGGAGGAGAATACTAAAAAGTTACCTAGGGCATTCTAGCTGAAGGAGAATCCGACCAATGAGTAGAAACCGTGTGCTCCTCGCTGCTGAGTAATTAGGTCCCTTGACAGTTCATTTAGAGTCCAGACTATACAGAACCCATGAGACTGATGCCCTGAGGACTCTTCATAATATGATCGAATTTTTTTTTTGGTCATTGACAGTATGAATGATTTTTACTATCGGACTACATTTGTCATCACGCAAAGTTTTTTTTTTCCCACATAATTGTATGTCTGTAGATGAGCATCATAATTTACGCAAATTCGTGCGTTAAACGATTCCAAAACAATGAGCAGTTGCATAACCGAAAAAAGCCTGCATGGTGTGTTGCAATGCAGGGAGGGATGCAATATCATGGATTTAATTTATAGGGAATGCTATGTAAGTCCAAACAATAGCAGGTTTTTATTCATGTTCTGTCTCCATCTTGTGGCAGGGGTGTGCAACAACAAGTATAATATATCTAGGTTATGGGATCTCTTTGATCAGAAAAGCAAATATTTTGGCTGATACCAGTATTATTTGAAAGCCAGTATTGGAGGAACGTTAAAAACTCCTGAGTGAACGGAGTTAAATGAACTGTCATTTCGACAGCATAGGGAATCCCAGTTTAATGTGTTTGTCCCCGTTCTACCCAGCAATTACTCCGTAGCTTGAGAGGCTTTCCGTGGTGACTCATTCAGGTGGGCGCGGGGAGGGTTCGGGGAAAGCAGGGAAGACAGAAAGAGAGAGAGAAGGGGGTATTCCAGCAGCATTGATGCAGTGGAGCGGGCTGTCTAAACCATGTTTCATTAATATGGAGGGAGTGGAGTGAATGAGGTAAGGCGCCAAAATGCGTCAGCAGAGTTTTCCTTTCTTTCGTGAAAACAGGCGAGGCGGATTCTGACTAGAATCATTTGCATGACAAGAATCAAGTGCTAGGCAAAACAGTGAAATAATTTTGTCGATGAAACGAAGCTCGTTGATTGTTTTCTCACAGAGCAAAGCCAACTAACGTTACATAAAAATAGAAAATAGCTTTAACTGCCATTAGGTAGGTGCGTCAACTGTTTCCCTCCCGAAATTTCCCTTCCCGATACTAAAAGCGCCTCCACATAAGGATTATTGAAAACTGACGCTACATATGATTCCAACGAAAATCTTTTCAAACTAGCTACGTTAATTCGTCTTGTCAACCCCATTTCCTCATACCTTACTGAACCAGAGATTGTCTAACTATTGGGAGATGAGAGTGTCTGTATTACTTAAGTAATACTTAATAATAGTATTATTGTAGAAAACGTAATGGTCAACTTGGATCAGGTGTGCCTTGATAACCAAGCACATTACAGCCTTGACGCCATTGAATTTCAGTCAGAGGTCACTCAAGGTGCATGAACTCAGCATCAGTCGCATTTGCGGACACCAAAGGAATGAATGGGAAGTGCCATAAGCTGAGCAGTGTTGGGGGTAACGCATTACAAGTAACGTGAGTTACGTAATCAGATTACTTTTTTCAAGTAACTAGTAAAGTAACGCATTGCTTTTTAATTTACAAGTAAATACCTGAGTTACTTTTTTGAAAAAGTTTTTTTCCCCATTTTCTTCCCCATTTATTGACTGACAAGTCTCCTGTTCCCATGTTGAGATAAATTGGAAATACAGAGATGTTGTGTTCGTTGTGTGAACATGATGTTACTGTAGTTAAAGACTAAATGTGAACATGCATTAATTCATTTCACTCAGAAAAAAACAAAACAGATTTATGTATTTATAATGCCATTTTATTAACCAATGTCTTTGCTACTGACCTTTGATCCAGTTCAACCATACTATTAAGCAAAAATGACTTTAAATAAATGAACATTTGTGCTTTATTGTTTTTTTTATTGCTGAAGAGTGTCAAACCTTCTTCTTCTGCATTCTACTGTGCAGACGTGAATTTATTTTTCCTTCAGCCTGAGGATTATTCATTTTACTTTTTGGTGTGAAAGCCAGGTCTTTTATATTTGCTAAAAATCTAACTTTTTATAGTAAAAACAAACAAGCAAATCCTGCCCAGATCAAAGCAAATGTAACTCAAAAGTAACGTAACACAATACTTTCCATATAAAGTAACTAAGTAATGTAATCAATTTTTTTAAGGAAGTAACGCAAAATTGTAATGCATTACTTTTAAAAATAACTTTTCCCACACTGAAGCTGAATCCCACCTGTCCCACCTGTTCGTAACTTCTCATATAAAACAAAAAAAAAATTTGGATTTTGGTGTAAAATCTAATAAGAGTCTAGAGTTACTATTGTTTAGAGTAAAACATGTTGAAGATTAGCCGATAGTTGTCAATTCAATAAACGGTAAGCTATTTCCTATAAAACAACAAAAAACTTTATTCAGTGCAGTAAAGCCTCAGTTGACGCTGCAGTGTTAGCTTTAGCCGTTACGCTTTTTTGGCTAAAGGTTGCAGGCTTGCCTTCTAGTGCCTTTGGCTCAGCCTTAGGTCTAACTTACTGCACATATCTTGACAGAGCCATATCCCTTACAACCCAAATAATATGATTTTTTTTTCAGTTGGTGTTGATGTGTAAATAAAGAATTGCAGTATAAAAAACAAAACCATCAAAAATGCTTATATGCTAAATGTTTATTGTTAGTTTATATTAGTAAAACACAACTCAGTGGCATTACAGCAGAGAAAATATGAATATATTCTGATTAATACAGTCTGATTAATACAGTTATGTCAATGTACCTAACCAAGGTACCTAACCAAAAAAATGTAATTTAGATTCATGTGTAATTTCAGAAAATCTTTTACATTTTCTGCCTAACTTTTAATAGACTTTTATTACCTTTATTTTCAATGAAAAAAAAAAATCTTTCAGTTTATGTAGATCAAATTTTCCTGTATGCATCAAAATTTCATACACCCATAAAAACATTCTCAGGTGCAAGAGAAGGTCAAGTGCATACCTGCCAATACTGTGTTTCTCCCATTTTTTCCCACTCTTCCTCCCACTCCCAATTTACAGTTTATTCTGATAAACTCATGATTTCTCACATCCACACAATATTTGATTGTGTGTATTTTATAAAGTTAAAATGAGTTTATAAATGAAAACCTTTTGCTTAAAATGGTTGTATTCCTCGGTATCCAACATTTTACTACATGATGGTGGTTGAACAGTACCAATTACATTTTTTAACAGTCCAGTGATGGCAGGTATGGGTGTTTTGTAAATAATAAAATAAGGAACATTAGCTTGTATTTAGATAACACTGGTAAAGCAAAGCAAGACAACACAATAAAATGGTACTGGGAACCCTTTCAACCCCTCCTTTCTTTCTTTCACCTCTGTCTTTTCTCTCTGGTCCCCTCGTGGCAGTCTGTTACTGCACAATGATTTCCAGCTGATTGGTTACCTGCCTCAGTGCAGCGCAGTCCAGGCACGCTATCAGCACCTTCTTCCCGGGAGACTGAGGGGTGATCGTGTCTGTATATTGCACTGAGCTACCAGGTACAATCTGCCTGCAAATGGAAATGGATATAGTGTATATGCATGGAGAAAAAATACAGTATATATATATGTGTAACTGCATTGTATGTGTACAATTATGAGAGTTCTGTTTGTTCAGATTCACAGTTAAAAGTAGAGTGATGTGATTTAGAAATTATGCTGGCAACAAAATAAAATGAAAAGATAAATATGATGGAGGTTATTCCAGCTTACTCATATGTTTTCACTTTGGTCATTATCAGACCAGGGCCTTCAAGGCGGAGCTGAACGTTTTTCAGGATGAAGTTATAGGGATTTCGGAAAGACACGATAACCATGAGATCTCCTCCAACACGGGGTGTTCCAGTCAGCTTAAGATGAATCATAATAACTGTTAAGTAACATAAAAGATCAAATGTATCAGACATGTTCCTCTACAAATGGGTTTGGAGGATCTATACCTTAATTGAAAGCTCAGGAGGACGAAGGGTGACAACTCTCATTGTTGAAAGGGAAACCCCAGTTTCCTCAATGCGTCCGTACACCACAAAGAGCAGGTTGGACTGTTCCACAAGGTAGGGCATGTAGTCCACAGCTTGGACATCTATCAGCAGTTTTGTGGCTGTGAAATGATTTTCATAAATGAACTGATTTTTTTCTGAACTGCATGTGCCCTAATCCTACAATGAACTCGTAAAGTGACACTCACTTTTCCAGGGATCCACAGTTGCAGATTTGTTTACAATCTTAAAAGTTGTGCTGGTGACGCCCGTGTAATACACCACATAGCCACTGATGTTGGCACTAAGGGTGCAGGTTTGGCTGGTTTGGTTCTTAATGTTCAGCGTCAGATTGAAGTTGTCACCCATTTTGATGGTGTCGGCCTGGAGCTCGATGTCCACACCTGCTTCACTAAGTGGGAAGTAGTCCCTGGTAGGAACGCCACGACGCTCTGCCGTTTGCATGGCCTGCCTGTCCTTCTCACTGCCTAGAGTCAGGAGGGTTGAAAGGTTTCAGGGGAAAGGAAATGTGTCCATGTGCAGGTGTTTTCAGACCAAGTGATACTTACCTTCTGGGTATTTATAGTTAGAAGTGATGTCCTCATAGTTGTTACTGTTTGCCCTTTTGGTGATAATGAGTTTTCCCACATATACTGTGTCCACATAGATGACCTTTGAGTTTCCGTACTTATCAGACTGATGGTAAATCACATCACTGTTCATCTGGAGACAGCAGAAAGAGTTTTTCCATTTTTCAAATGCAATTTGCCGAAATTAAGATGTTGCAAACTAAAGAGGCGGAAAGTAAATTATTGTTTCTTACCTCTGCAAAGACAAACCTTGCATCATACGGATAGCTGAGCTCTCCATCTTTGACAGCATTGACAGACGTCGGGCCACATCGGTAAAGACCTGAATGAAAGAAAAGAAATAACTTATGTGCAATATTACAAAGATACTCATTTATAGCTTACAGTGTGTTTCAAATGCATATGTTCAGAGCAGATGCTGAATGAACAGAAATGCCAAAACCCCAAACCTCAGACATCCCTCGAATCTCCAAGCAGATGGAAGGTCTAGATGTAGGCCTTTAAAAGTTTAGCATGCTATTTCAAGCTCTTGGCACTTTCAATGAAGAGTGTACCAAATAGGGCTTAAAAAGCTACATTTTTTGTTCGTTTTTAAAGTATCAATGAAAAGACGTTCTTAACTCTGAAAATATTATAGAGTATGTTGATTTTAGGAGAACAAGGAGGATTTTAGGACTTTTATTTCACACTTGGTCACACTTGGATTTTTTTTTTCATCCCTGTTTCCACAGTTTGTGACATACCTAAATTTGTAAACATAAATTGAACATGTATACTAAAGGTTCTAATAAAATATGCCCAAATGGGTAACAGGCTTGAAAAATTAGCCTAGTTAAAACTCAGTAAGCTAGGTAGCTGGGCGCAAGATGTTGGATTTTATAGATTGATGAACAGTATCTGTTCATTAATTTTGCTAACAATAAGTTTCTCAAAAGAGATAAACGGTTGACCCTGATGGATCCTGGCAATATCTTAAAATATTGCCTTTATTTCCTAATGTAAGAAGAAGAGACACCTGTTTATTACTCTATTTATGTGTAACTCCTCCTGTTCTACTCGACACACTCCAAGCCGGGTTCAAACAGGCGTTTCCAGTATGGGAGGCAGGTGCGCTAACAAGAATGCTAAAGACTGCAGCATCTAGTGTCAGTTGCTAGTGCACCTCTTGACAGCACCAATGTAACTCCTCTGGTTCTACTCGCCCCACTTGGAGTGTGATTCAAATCGCCATGGGAGGCAGGTGTGCTAACAAGAATGCTAAAGACCGCAGCCTCTAGCTTCAATTGCTAGTGTGTCTTCTGAGATCAGGGGAGTGAGGTTTTCCTGCACAGCTCCTACACTCACCCCACTACAACCTCACTCCCATCTGGGTCACTGCACCAATGTATCCCCTCCGGTTCTCCTCGCCCCAATTGGAGCAGGATTTGAACCAGCACGGACTAATAAGAACCCTAAAGACTGCAGCGTTAATCGCTAATGTGTCTCATCAGATCAGGAGAGTGAGGTTTACCTGCACAGCTCTTACTAGCTGGCCTCCGTTACATTCACCCCACTAAACTTCACTCCCATCCAGGTCACGGCACCAATGTAACCCCTCTGGTTCTACTTGCTGATTCGAACCGGCATGGAAAACAGGTGCACTAATAAGTATACTAAATAGGGTGACCATACATGCTATTTTTACAGGACACGTTCTGGACAGGATTTCTATATTGCCACCCTATATTCTATATATATATTCTGTATATAGCCATTCTAATGCTAAAAACCGCAGTCTCCAGCATTGGTCACTAATGCGTTTCTTCAGATCAGGGGAGTGAGGTTTACCTGCACTGCTCTTACTAGCTGACCTTAATTACACTCACCCCACTAAACCTCACTCCCATTTGGGTCACGGCACCAATGTAACCCCACCCGCACAACTCTTATTAGCTGTTCTCCATTCTACTCAGACCACTTGGAATGGGATTCAAACCGGCATGGGAGGCGATCGTGCTAACAAGAACGCTATACACGGCAGTCGGTCTCTAATGCGCCTCTTGAGATCTGGGGAGTGAGGTTTACCTGTACAGCTCTTACTAGCTGTACTCTGTTACACTCACCCTACTAAACCTTACTCCTATCCAGGTCACGGCACCAACGTAACCTCTCTGGTTCTACCCACCCTACTTTGAACAGGATTCAAACAAACATGGGAGGTGGGCATGCTATACTAAATGCTATACTAAAAACTCCAGCCAGTCGCTAGTGGGCCTCAAGGGCGTGAGGTTTACCTGCACAGCTCTCACTAGCTGGCCTCCTTTACACTCACCCCACTAAACCTTACTCCTATCAGGGTCATGGCAGCAATGTAACCCATCCGGTTCTGCTCACTCTGAGTGGGATTTAGACCAGCATGGGAGATGGGCATGCTAGCAAGGATGCTAAAGACCACAGCCTTTAGGGACAGACGCTAGTGCACTTCTTGAGATCAGGGGAGTGAGGTTTTCTGTTTATGTGTAACTCCTCCTGTTCTACTCGACACACTCCGAGCTGGGTTCAAACAGGCTTTTCCAGTATGGGAGGCAGGTGCGCTAACAAGAATGCTAAAGACTGCAGCATCTAGTGTCAGCTGCTAGTGCACCTCTTGACAGCACCAATGTAACTCCTCTGGTTCTACTCGCCCCACTTGAAGTGTGATTCAAATCGCCATGGGAGGCAGGCGTGCTAACAAGAATGCTAAAGACCGCACTAAACCGTACTCCCATCAGGGTCATGGCAGCAACATAACCCATCCGGTTCTGCTCACTCTGAGTGGGATTCAGACCAGCATGGGAGATGGGCATGCTAGCAAGGATGCTAAAGACCACAGCCTGTAGGGACAGATGCTAGTGCACTTCTTGAGATCAGGGGAGTAAGGTTTTCTTGCACGCTCCTGACTAGCTGGCCGCATTTAAACATGGATAGTGTCTCCTAACTTAATTAGTGAACTTTAGAGAAAGGTTTGGGTATGTTGTGGATGTCAAGAATCATACCATCACTGGTCTCCTGAGGGGTACAGTCGACCACTTGCCAGCCAGAATATTTTTCAGGCAGATCAGGCCTCCTCATATACACCTCATTCCAGCAGTGGTAGTTCCTGTAAAACACAGAATCATCGTCACTAAATAACATTTTATCATCATTACCTATCAGACTGTGTGTGTGTGCTTTGTGTATCTCACCAGACTGAATCTCTTGTTCGACCTCTGTCCACTTTCCCGTCTTCATCCAGCACAATGTCTGTCTTCAGGTTGCCCGCGTTGTCGTGAGCAGAGCAGTAATTGGTGATGACTCGTGCGGGGATCCCAAGACAGCGCAAAACTGGAAGGAATAATCAGAGTGCCATGGTTACACCACAGTCTTTTTTCAAAGTCTCTAAATAACCTGAATTTCAGAACCTACAAGAATCTGCATTGGCCTTACTCACAAGTGTTCAGCACACCGGCAAACACCCAGCACTGAGCAAAGCACACAGGTACACAACCTTCTTTGGCATATTTGAGCAGGATTTCAGGACTTCCTGTCCAGGCAGTGGGTGCTGTGCCAATGGAGTAATCACCACTCCAGTTGCCAACCAGGACTCCATCATCGTCCTGGGAGTTCATCTGAAAATATACCACTGAAAAGCATAAATACGTGCTTTGTGTATTCATGTAAGGCCAGCGGCTTAGGAAGTATGTTAGAAAATAACAATAACAAATATTTATTGTAGAAAGAATCTAAAGAAAAAAGCTTTAAAACATCTATAACAGTAGTTTATTCTACGACCTTACATGTCTTCAACCCTACTCTTGGGGACCCAATGTCCTGCAAATATCATTTGTAACCTGCTTCAGCACACCTGGCCTTTAGTTTTTCAAGTGATCAGCAGTGATCTACAGTGATCAGCCACAACAATAACATTGATTATATTGTTACAGTGGCACCTGTTAAGAGGTGAAATGTATTAGGCAACAAGTGGACAGTCAGTTCTTGAATTTCATGTGCTGGAGGCAGGAATATTGGGCAAGCGAAAAGATCTGAGATACTTTGACAAAGACCCAGTAGTGACGGCTAGATGATTGGGTTGGAACATCTCCAAAATGGCATCTTTTCTTTTGTGGGGCATTCCCAGAGGTTAGTACCTACCAAAGTGGTGCCTTGAGGGACAGCTGAAGATCTACAGTCATGGGCACAGGCAGGTGAGTTTTTTTTTTTTTTTTCAGGGTTGGAAACAAACTCTGAAGGACATTGGCACTCCAGGACTTAAGTGGCCTATCCCTGGGCTAGTCCATCTGGTCTAGTCATACAGAAAAGCTATTCTAGCTCAAAGTCCTGAAAACATAAAGCCGGCCATGATAGAACACAATTTGTGTAGCTGCAGACCAGGCAGAGTGCCCATGATGACCCCAGTCCACTCCTGAAAGTGCCTATAGTGGTCACTGCAATGGTCACACAATGGCTCTCTTAGATCAGGTGGATAACCTGATCGTTGCCCTGAGGAAGAAATGGCATCAGGAAAGACTATGGGAAGAGGGCAGGCTGGCAGAAGCAGTGTTATGCTGTGGGCAATGTGGCTCCTGGCTTTCAAGTAGATGTTGCTTTGACACATAGGCCTACCATCTACGTAAAGGTTTTTTTGCAGACCACATACACCCAATCTTGGCAATGGTATTCCCCAATGGCCTCTTTTAGCAGCAACACTGGCAAAAATGGTTTAGGAATGATTTTAAGAACATGACGAAGAGTTTAAAGTGTTGCTTGGCCTACAAATTTCTCAAACCTCAATCCAACTGAGCATCTATGGGATGTGCTGGACCAACAAATCTGATTCATGGAGACCCCACCTCACGACTTGCAGGACTGGGATTGCTGTTAATGTCTTGGTGCCAAATATCACAGGACACATTCAGAGGTCTAGTGGAGTCAATGGAGTCCATCAGAGCTGTTTTGGCAGCCCTACATGATATTTAGCAGATAGATTTAATGCTGTGGCTCGGGGTGTCAAAAGTCAGTCCTGGAGGGCCACTGTCCTGCAGAGATTAGCTTCAGATAGCCTCAACACACCTGCCTGGAAGTTTGTAGCATGCCTGGTAAGACATTGATTAGTGGGATCACGTGTTTAATTGAGGTTGGAGCTAAACAGTGGCCCTCCGGGAGCAGGATTGGACACCCCTGTTGGGGCTGATCAGTGTATATGCAGTGTTTTTTTTTTTAATTCTAGCAAAACTGCAGCATAACTTGATGTAGTGTTAACATACAGTAGTGTTAACATTTTGATATTAAAACCTTTAAATGTATCAGTCTAAATCATACCAGGGCTGATCCCTGCCGAACTATTTCAGTGGCACTTCCACGGTACAGTAGTGGTACTTTCCCGGCATCCAGAACCAAAAGACAGGCATCCAGCACCCCCTTTTCAAACTACAAGACACCATAAAAATGTAAAAATCAAGATATCAGGTTGAAAAGTCCCCTATATGTGGAAGAACATTGGTTTGTTTTCTTTGTGAAGAAACATCTGCAGAAAACTACCAACCTGGCCGAAGTTCCATGAACGGGAGGTTATGTTGTTAAATTCTCCATTGTAGATGGTCCCTACCTCATTCATCAGATACTCCTGCCTGTCGGTGTCTTTGGACATGTACACCTGATCCGCTGTGTGGCAACATATACAAAATAGATGCATTGCCTTTGTCATAAATATTACAGTTTGTTGCCATCTATATAGGTGTCGTCAGTAGACAATATAAAGTCTTGTACTCACCGGGGTCCCAAGGATTGAAAAGCACATAGAAATCTGTGTCAGGATCCCTCTGTGTGCGCTGTTTTCCCAAATCAGTCACTACTGCTACAAAGGTGCGGAATCGGCCAATGATGCAGCCGACATCTGGTGTTATGCCCACTGTCGCTTCATTGCCTTGCACGCCGATGACACGACCCTTCCAGCGACCATCACGTTTCTCTTTTCCGATTGACACAATGAAGTAGGTACCCTTGTTTTCATCAGGTGAACTACCTGTGAGGATAGAGATATGCTAGTATTAAAGTATAGTTCACCTAAAAATGATCTCTTTTCTCATTCCAAACTCGTATGACTTGCTTTCTAATGTGGAACATGAAAGATGATATTTTGAAGTATGTCTGGAGCCAGTGGGGTCAAAAATAACACTGGACCCTGTTGATGTTCATTGTATGAACAAATAAATATGAAAATATCGATCAAAATATAGTGCTCTGATATGTTTGGGTGAGTTTGCTTGGGTCAAAATGAAAAAATAACAAATGGAAAAAATGGTGCTCTCAGGATTGGCTCCAGTAACAAGAGCCCAAACCTCAAGAGGACGTCTTCCCACAGGACAGCAGCTGAGCCGGCAATAATGAACACGAAGCTGACATCGAGACTGAATTAAATGGTGCGGAGACAGCCGAGGGAACATCACTTCAATTATTCAGCTGACCTAACTGCAGAATGGCACTACGCTCCGGCTGATGTACGTGCAAGTCTCTAATAAAGACGGGCAGATATTTTCTCAGTTTCATTGTTTGTCTGAGAGTTATTTCCAGTCCATTAATGGCTCTGTTCTCAGTAAGTTCATGTTCCTCTCCAGCATTAAAAGCATCACTGATGTAATTCCATCTCCGTATGGTTACTTCTGGTCAGGCTTATACATTTCTTGTTGTCATTTTCCTCCTCCTCTGCTGTGTGGGCTCCCCCACAGCTATTGTCAGGGTCAATACTAACTAGACACAATATTATGGGTCACCACACTCTTTTCTTAAAGAAATAATTCAATCAAAAATGTAATAATTTAAACAGTCTTTGTGTAATTCCAAACCTGTATGGCTTACTTTCTTCTGTGGAACATAAAAGCAGATATTTCGAGAAATGTTTCAGTGTTTTTTTGTCCATGCAATGGTTTGATTACCAACATTACTCAGTTTTATGTTCTGCAGAAATCATACCGGTTTGGAGCATGTGAAGAATGCTAAATGGTTATGAAAAGAGTAACAAAATGCTTATAACAACAGCCATTCAACCTTGACCAATGATGCTGATTCATCCACAAATAAACATTTGTAGCCTAGGAATGTAAAATCTTTAAAGAATATGTATAAAAGCAAAATATTTTCAGTTCATTGTATGAAACTGTCATTTAGTCACTGCAATATGATACTAATTCCAATCTAGACCTAGATTGAAGGTCTAAGACCTAAAGATGTAAAAAACAGCCGTGAAATTTTCTTAACCTACTGCATGGAGTTTGGAAAAATACTACAACACAAGAACACTCTCATGTCAATTCGTAACTATTTAATATTTTGGAGAATTAGCGACTTATTCATATGAATTTGTAGGTATTGCAAAACACTTTTGCTGCTATTGAGGTGGATTACGGATAAGGTTAGGAGCGTGCTAATGGTATTAGGTAGAAGTAATAGGTTTAAGAGTGGGTTTAGGTTTATGGGATGGGTCAACAGTCTAACTATAAATGTAATTATAAAAAAATACATGTGTAATTTTATGCAGGTATTTTTTAAAATGCAAAATGTAAAAACATGTATGTACATTGTATCAAATGTTTAATTTAAATGTAACTACATAGTAATTAAGGCCACCTAATATAAAGTTAAAAAAAACAAAACAACAACAATAATTTGTATCTGTATGAATCCTGTCATGCTCCTAATAACATTGTTACATTTTCTCAAAATTGGGTTGAAAATGAGGTGGCTTTGAAAGATTTTCTCACCAATTAGGAACTCCATCTGCACATTGTCCTTCTGGTTACTGAAGGGTCGATCAAACCTGATGATGATAATGAATTCTTTATTCCTGCGCACAATGAGGCTGGTGTTCTTGTACTTGCTGGTGTTGTGCGCTTTCTTGTTGTCTATCGCACGCATATCAACACTCAGCACTGAGAGAGGTTGTGTTGCTGGAAAAAAAGACAAAAAAAACAAAAACTTAGATGAGCATTTGAATACTACCATTATTGCAGCCCAATAAGAACTAACAGTTTCCAACCATGCATATATAAACCATTTGAGAAAATAAAAATTCTGTCTACCACATTTGGAACTACCATGTTCAAGGCCCAGAAAGGTAGCTTCATAAAATTATGGTTAAACCACTGATGTCAATTTTATGATGAATATTTTATCGACCATTTCTGGGCCTTGATTGTGTCATTTCCATTGCTGTTTCGTTGCTATGCAATGTCAGAAAACTCTCAGATTTAATAAAAAATATCTTAATTTGTGTTCTGAAGATGAACAAAGGTCTTACGGGTTTGGAACGGCATGAGGGTGAGTAATTAACAGAATTTTCATTTTTGAAAACTAACCCTTTAATAACAATTAATGAGCCTCGACAACCTTTGTACGAGTTTGGCAGTAGTTATCTGTTTCTGATGTTTTGCGTAAAGACATGAGCAATGACAACTACATGCTACCAAAACTACTTGTCCAAACAGACCAGATGAAGCACTCTGTTCGACAGTACAGCAATTTTGACATTAGCACAATACAATGCATTTTAGCATTAAAAATAGTTATATGTAATTGAAAAAAAGTAACTTTGCAGGACACAGTGGTTTCAGGATAAAAACTAAAAAATAATCCCATAAGCAGTAATTTTTTTAAATATTTAAATCAATTTCCAGGGTATCTTTTGCCTTAAAAATACACCTTTTCTAAGCTTTTTAATTGTGTCCCACATCATTTAAATTGGTAAACCTATTCAATAAGTGCATATAGAATAATTAGACAGGGCTGTTACCAATCAGACAAAATTCATCTTTCAAAATCATCATCACTATAGAGGTACAGAAGCTGCATTTAAAGAGGCATTTAAATGTACTTACACACAGACAGTTTAGAGATACA
>JAHKKF010517009.1:0-38128 GCA_019740295.1 Labeo calbasu | reverse complement strand
TGTGTGTGTGTGTGTGTGTGTACTGTATGCATTTACATATGTCTGTAAGAGCATATGAATGAAATGAATCTCCTCAGTTCCTGTCCCATACCGGAATGAGACATGTTCCACACTACAGAGCTTTGTCCATGGCCACGGACATCAGCAACAGGAAGGACCCATCCACCTCGGCTAGCCCTAATAAAGAGCCTGTCTGTTTCACCATTCCAGCCTATCGGCATGCTTGGAGAAAGCCTGGCTCAGACCCAAGAACTAAAGGAATACATTTATATTTTCAGTCAAATCAGCTGCTAATGTCTACATTGGACATTTTGTTGGATCAGCATTCTCCAAATCCACTGAAATCACTAACCCTAAAATTTGATCTGTCTGATCCTATGAAAAGCAATAAGTTAGCATTCCCATTCATCTCAATGGTAGTTGCTTGGCTGGTGCTGGGAACCTTAGAGGAACTTAATTTGAAATTTACGATGCCTGTGAAGACTCATTTTATAGCCAGGATATTTTGAGCCAATCACCTGTAAATACCATGTGACAAAATACTCTAAAGCCACAATAATATGACATCCTGACAGTGCTGATGGTACAACAATAATGTACACCCAGCAAGGGCTCAACAATATTTATGATTTTTAGGTGTCCTGCCTGTATTCTAGTGGCCCCAGGACAGAATTATTCATTTTCATTATTAGCATTTTTAGATTTTTGTTCTTTAAAATCTTTTGCAACAAGCTGGAATCTGTATGGACATAATGTGGCAACATAAATGATGGATGGCATACAATGTTATACTGATTATTTGACATCTTATATTGTTTATGTTCATTCTGATATTGTCAATATTATAATTTTTGAAAATGCATCTGTCCTGCCCATGACTATTTAATTAAAAAAAAAAAAACATTAAACATTTTAAAGAAACAATTCTCACTATTAAGTAGTTACTTATTAGCATGCCTATTTTTAACATATTGGCTGTTTATCAGTACTAATAAAGCATGTATTCTGTATGACCATATACTACATCCCCAATCCTACCCAATCCCTGAACTTAACACCTACCTTACTAACTATTAATAAGCAGCAAATTAGGAGTTTATTAAGGCAAAAGCTATAATTCAGTGTTGCCAAGTCTGCGGTTTTCTCGTGGAATTGGACTACTTTAACACTGTTGCCGTGGGTTGTTTTTGATGCGACCCCAGTAACGTCATATTTAGCCCCTGAAATACGAATTTACCAGAGTAGCCCCGACAAAAAAAAAAAAAAAACTTGTGTTGTATCCTCAAAACGCGATTGGGCTAGTTATGGGCTAGTTTTGAGTAGCATTTAGGCGGATTTTGTTGTGAAAACCTGGCAACCCTGTCGTGGTTAATGGTTTGTTAATAGTGAGAACTGGACCTTAAAATAAAGTGTAATCAAAAATCCAAATTTATGATTTTTTAACAACCTTTTTTTTTTTTTTTTTTTACCTTTTCACCAGATTTCCAAAAATGTGTTTGTGTTATATTTTGTTATTAACCAAAATGAAGAATATCAGTATGTAAATTTATGTCACCCACCCCTACTCATTTATGTCAACCAGCTTTATAAAACATTATCTTGACAAATCACCTCAACTTTATTTTATAATATAAATGTAGAGTACATAATACAGCCATATTTTGCAAACTTTGTAAGGCATAAAACTTGGATGGACAAGACTAAGTGATAGAGCTGTAAGTAATGTAATTTTTTTCTAAATATTGATTGATTGAGTGCTTTTTGTATATTATTGTACATGTATTTTGAATAATTATACTGCATTCACAATTTTAGTCAGTTCCATATGTACAGTAATACATATGCAAATGTAACTGTCTTTTTTTTCATTACTTAAAACCATATTTAATTTCTTCTTTTTATTATTATTATTTATTTATTTGTAATCTGACGAATGAAAATAAACTGTTACACCCCAAGTTTATGGTTTTATGCATCAAATCCTTTGTGCTTGACCCCTATAGAAATGGCAGAGAATTGAAAAGACGGTAACACTTTAGTATAAGGAACAGTTCTCACTATTAACTAGTTACTTATTAGCATGCCTATTATTAACATATTGGCTGTTTTGGTGATGTAGTTATGACATCTACCAGCAGGCACTAATGAGACCAGCAAAAGCTGGACCCCTTGGTCCTATTTGGATAAATATACCTTCCTTTCTTTGCTGTTTATAGATGAAGGTTTGATTATAACACCTTCCAATTTGAAAAAAAAGGACAGGTTTGACCGGACAGGACGGCAGAGGTTACAGGGAGGGACAAGTGCGTGAAATAATCTGAATGTGTGTGAACAGCCAGGGGATTGTGCAGGTGTCATGTGGATGATTAGGCAGCTAGTCTATCTCTCCAGACCGGCCCATGAAGACCGCAGCCCTCACGGCTCCCTCTGATCCATCATGGCTGCCGACACAGCATCATTCCCCTCTATGTCACCCACCCTTACCACACGCTGAAAAATGGCTGTCTCACAGACACTAAGAATGATTGCAGAAAACGAGAGGAGAGGGAGAGTAAAAGTAGGGAGAAAGTAAGTGAGGGGATCTGGGATGGGGGAGGAGAAAGGTGAAATTGCAGGAAACTCTCTGTAGATTAGGTCTGGGTTAAGAGAATATCGATTTGTGTGCAGACGACTGTTGATCTCTCTTAGCGGCCGATGACAAATGGCAGCAAACAGAAAATCGAGCTCTCGTCTCCTCCAAGGACAATGCGTCTCGTCTCTGTAGGAGCTCGTGTTGGACTCAGGTTGAGCTCGCAGAGGCTGCTGAGGGGCGGAAAAAAGTGCGGTTTGTCTGGTAGGGGATGGGGCTGGCCGGGTGGGAACCCTCTCAAGTCTTGAGTAAATATGTAAATGGCAGGATGGCGGTAAGTCAAGAAAAGGAGAGACGAGATTTAGACTTCTTTTCTGCTGCAGGTTCTTTCAGGTAGATTTCATATGGAAGCCGTTTCCACCACTGAATAAAAAATACAAAAATAAAAAGCTAATTGTGACTTTTTATCTCACAATTTTGACTTTTTCTCAAAAATGTAGAGATATAAAGATTTAAACTCGCAATTCAGATTTTTTTTTTCTCTCAATTGCTTATAGTTCTGAGAAAAAAAAGTCAGAATTGTAAGTTTATATCTCACAATTGTGACATTTTTTTTTTTGAGTTATTAAATCAAAATAGTGCGAGTTAGTACAGTTTTTGTATATCAGTTTTTCCCCTCAGAATTGGACTTTATAACTTGCAATATATTTCACAATTCTGAGGAAAAAAAAGTAAAAATTGTTAGTTCATATCTTGCAATTGTAAATTTATATCAGGTAATTCTGAGAAAAAACATCAGAATATTTATATCAAAGTTTATAAGCACAATTGCGACTTTTTTTCTTAGAATTGCAAGTTTATGTCTCGCAGTTGTGACATTTTTGTCTAAAAATCACAATTCTGGCTTTACTGAGAAAAGTCAGAATTGCTAGATTTAAACTCGCAACTGCAAAAAAAAAAAGATAAAAGTTAAAAAGGTCCCAATTACATTTTTTATTTTTACTCCGTGGCGGAAATGGGCTTCCATAATTTCAACTGTTGTTTAAAGACTATTTTAATTTTTATGCTATTTATTTATTTAATTTGTTTGTTTGTTTGTTTGTTTGCGTGTGTATCTCTGTGTGTGTGTGTGTGTGACGGGTACCCAACAAGCCTGCCTTTATAATTTTGTGGTTTTGATATTTGGTCTGTCTCTTAACCCTAAAATGCTTAAAGTTCATTTTTTTAAATATTTTATCAACAAAAATATTTATTTTATTTTTTTTATTTATTTATTTATTTATATACCTGTCCCTCAACAATGTCATTTTCAATGTCATTTCTTGGAAATAAGATGGAGAAAAACAGTACCTTTTGTATCACTACCCCAAGAATGCAAAGGGAATGCATTTCGTGTGTTTTTCCCCCTGGGGATACCTTTTTGCTAATCTAAGATTAAAGTTTTATGACTCAAAAGATTTTTGAGTAAAAGTACAGAATGACCTACTACTTTTGCCGAAATTCTGAAGTTCACCTCCAGTGGATACTTTACTATGCACAAGCTGAGGGAAAGGAGTTGTGAATTGCAGGGAAATGTAGTACATTCAGACTGCTTTCATACTACGTACATGCATGCTTGATAATATGTCGTTCATTCTATCCACATGCATACTTGTTTAATAGTCACAGAGTTCTCAAATGTTGAACCTACTCACACAGAACGTGATTTCACATCCAGTAAATGAGTGGAGAAAGGCCACAGGAAAGGACAGCTGAAGGCCTGAACAAAGAAAGAGGTGCCCTTAAGTTATGCTTAGAAAGTTGGCAATCTTATATGAAATGTTCTTTCTGTAAAGATCATTTTCACATGTTCTGTGAGAAATGTGGAGAGTTAAGGTTCAGACTAGAATATACTTTACAGTAGATCTAAAGTAGTTCAGAGCTTTAGAAAAAGTACCACTGCATTTTAAAAATAATGAATTGAATCTTTTGTAACGCATAAATGCAAGAAAAGCAGACAAATGAATGTGTTTGACATATCAAATCTGTAACATTTTAGATTAGGAAAAAATATATATTAAAGGGGTCATCGGTTGCAAAATTTCCTTTTACATGTTGTTTGAACATAAATTTGTGTTGGAAGTGTGTTTACACATCCACCCTATAATGCTAAAAATCCATCCAGTGGTTTTTATTCAGTCCCTAAAAATAATATCCTTTTTTTCTAATCTCGCTGTTCTCAGCTTCTTGTCTTTGTGATGTCACACAGACCAAGGCCTCTCCCACGATAGTTGATTGACATGGCTGTCTTACCTTAGACCTGCCCTTATGAGCTGTAACAGTCCAACACCCATTGTTTGGACGCCGGAGCAGGGACGTAGACAAGAATGTCTCCTAAGCGATTGAGGTGTTCTGTTGTTGGATGTAATAATGAACATAGCAGTCGTCATCTGAGTTGCTGAAGACTCAGAGGATTACGTAGTAATGCATGCTAATGAACAACTAGTTAATAGTGAATAGTATTTTCTAATCTAGAGTTTTACCATTAAAACATTTGTGTATCATTTATTCTAATTATGTTATTAATAGGACACCTTTTTCTTTTTTTGTGTCTGATACACATTAATACCTTTGTTTTTATCAGATCAAACTTTTGGGTTACAATTCACCAGATGTGAACCAATAAATAGCACTGTAGTACCCAGAATCACTGAGAGTGCTGTTTCAGACAGTTATGTGGACATGAAAATTTTACTTGTAAAAAGTGTCCAGAGACATGGATAAGGGGTGCAGTGGTTGGATCCCTGACCCATATTCGCACTCCTTAGCTGTCTAAAATCTATTTGTGCCTGAGGTCACTGTCATGCCTCATAGGTAATGTAAGCAAACAACTATTTTTTGGATGTACCATCATCTTCAGAAACAGACCATACAGCATTATTTCTGCTTTTGTTTTAGTTGGTATAAAGCTCAGTATTCATTCTCTGTGTGAATGTATTCTCTGTATTTGTGTCTTGTTGTGTTGGACTGGCAGGCCAGTTGTAGATCTTTCTCAGGTTATTTATAATGACTGAGTGAACCCTCATCTTCACTCCAGATCAAACAGAACTGTGGCCTAAGCCTGCAGCCCCAGGGAGAGCCCAGCCTTTGCTTCATCTACACCCAGCCTTCTATAGGGGGGCCTGGGCTCAGAGCCCTGGGGAGAGTCCCGCTACCCTCTCCTCCCTCTAAACTTCCCCAGCATGCTGGAGGGGGTCTGGGCCTCTTCTTCATCCCCACTGTATGCTATCTCACTCTCTCTATCTCTGTCTGTCTTTTCCTTTTTTTCATTTGCACTCATGTGAATAGTGTGAATGGAATAGAGGTTTCCCCCACTGTCAATCAAATTTGTAGCTGGCTGGTGCGCTGCAACCTGCAGGATTTAGAAAACGAAAATCTCCCGACAGGTTCACGGTACGTTTTTAACAACAGCTAATCTGCATTTGTTAATGCTTAATGTATTTTTGTAAGATATTTCCTTAAAAGAGTCAGCTATTGAAAACCAGTCATAGTTTAGCTTAAATATTCATTCATTCATTCAAAAACCTAAAACAAGATATCACAAGGTTAGTAATTCATGGATTTTCAGATAGGTTGAACTTTCTATAGTGTAACAAAGATATTTCAGTTGAAAAATATGAGGTGTGACTCCCCACAATGTAAAAAGTGATAAGTTGACTTAACTTGAAAAATTGAAGAGACCCATTGTGTTAAAATTATTAAGTAATTAATAATAATTAAAAAAAAAAGTGAATTGTCAAGTTCACCTAACTTTTTTTTAAATTATTATTTACTTAATAATTTTAAGGCAACAGGTTTCCTCAGTTTTTTTTTTTTTTTTTAAGTTAAGTCAATGTATCACTTGTAACTTAATGCTTATGATTTATTATATATTTAAAATATTTATTTTTTAAAAAAAGCTTTGTACACTTACTGTACTATATGTATACAAGGTCACGATGCAGTGGTAAAGTTCATGTTAACAATATCAGTATTTGTGAATTAGTCATTTCAAAAAATCAAAAATTAAAATTAAATAATAAATGAATAAAACTCAAAATAAGTATAAATACGTTTAAAATAAATAAAAGAATTAAATCTCATTGCCTCATGAAATGCATTAGAAATATTTTAGAATTTTGTAAGTTTAAAATCTGATTATAAAGTTGTATATATATATTGTATAAAATAAATATATTAAAATTATTTTAATTTTAAAAAGTTATAAAGAAAATATACTGTTTCTTTTTACATGGCATGGGATTTTAATGTCATTAAATCAAAACAAAACAAACAAACAAACAAAAATCCTAAAAATGGAGAACTCATAATATGACAAACCCATAATACCAACAGTCTTTTTCTAAAAACTTGTCAAATGCCAAAAAAAAAAAAAAAAAAAAAACACTTTATTTTAAGGTGTCATACTACAGAGTAATTACCTAATTAAGTACTTAGTAGTAGCCGTTGTACTTACATGAAACAAAATGTACTTACCATGTAACTAAGTTATGGAACAGCCTGTAGTTACAGTTTGTAATTATGTAGATGTAATAGGCAGCCACTGTTACACATATGTAACAGACCAAGTCTGTTACACAGCTACATATGTAACCAAAAGACTGTTGTGTTGCACACTTTATACAACGTAATTAATAATGTAAGTACACAGACATAAGCTACTTAAAATAAAGTTTATCAAGATTGTACTTAAGTGTACCTATACTGTACACCTTGTCCAGCTGCACCTTAGTTTGATTTAACCCATCAGTACTCGGCTTAAATACATGTAATACCTTTATTTTTTTTTTAAGTTAGATTTTTTTGGGCTTTTTGTTTCTTTATTATTGAGAAGATTGTTTCATGTAAGTACAATGGCTACTACTAAGTACTTAATTAGGTAATTACTCTGTATTTTGGACACCTTAAAATCCCTTTCTCTTTTTAGTGGTCATTCTCAGAAAAAAGGTACATAAGCTGTTACTGAAGTACCAATATGTAGGTACAAATATGTACACTTTAGTTACTAATATGTAACATATTACATATTATGGTACATATTATACCTAAATGTACGTATTAGTTCCAATATGGTACAAAAATCCACCCTTTAGCCTTAAAAATGGTACAAAGGTGTACCTTTTAAAAAATACTGCCCCAGTGGCAGCTTTTGTGCCTTGAGTGTATTGTCATTGAGCTGATAGTAATGGCTAAACTAACCATTTGGAATGTGTGTTTAGCATGAATGAAATCAAACGGCCACTAACTAATTTACTAGCATTCTGCTGATATCAAGAAAACTGGTGGTAATGGTGACTAAAGGGAAAAGGAGCTGATCTTTGTGCTTTAGTGGTCTGTAATGGTCGAGTCGTGTGTATTAGAGGAGCTTTGTGTGGAGAGAGAAGAAGTGAAGGCTTATTTTCTGCTTCACTATGTCTTCACACTGTGGTCAACCAGGGGAATACAACTGTCCATCAGCTGTTCTTAGAGCCTGTAACTCTCTTAAATTAACCACTGTCACTGATACACACACACACAGATGTTCACCCGGCTCTATTGCACTGCTTCGCCTGTAAATCCTGACAGTCGTCCATCAAGCCTGCTGTAGAAGAAAACAGTGGCTAACCTCGCTCCATCTGTTAGGAACAGTCTGCTTGCTCTCTCCAGGCAGGATTTAGTGTTCGCCCGTCCCCTTCTCCCAACACCACCAAAGCCACCCAGACGTAACAATGCCTTTAGTGACTCCAATTTATCAATCTTGTGATACATTCATGTGTCACAGATGAGATCAATCTGAGATATTCATAGGTTTTAATCGAGAGTTTGGGTGAAATACTGAAATCTTGCTCTCTCAGTAAATCAAGCCCATTTGAGAGTAATGTAGTAAATTGGGAGCTGGAGATTGTTGGTATTTCGTTCCATGCCAGAGTAGTGATTGAAAGCGTCTGGAGCCCGGATGGCAGCGCCAACCTGGTCGTGCCAGGTGAGCAGATTTGCAGGGCAAAGGGAGTTTCAGCTAGCTGTTGGCATGTGACCTCTATTTATCGACAACAAGAGCTTACAAATGCATGCAGAGCTAGAGTAGAAATACACTGCGTGACTTATAAAGTCGGATGAGATTTTAAAACAGCAAGGATCATGCCTTTGCTTACTTTGGGCATCATATACTGTACTAAACGACTGAGGATCACACTACCAGACTTTCAAGTCATCCTTAACACAGCAAACTCATGCAGAGACATGCACCTTGTTACTAGGAGATGCATAACAATATGCGACTCAAATAATCAAACATGTTTGTTTTCCTCCAAAAAATACTCTGTACCCATTATACACTGAGATTTTCTGTAAAAATCTACAGACTGTAGACTTGTCCAGTTTGTAAATCAGGGCGAAAATCTGTCATGTAGTTCCAGACTTCAGTATCACTGGTGCACCTCAGAGACCAGAGGAGATGAATACAAGTAGCACACGTAAGCCGGGGATAGCGTCTTGGAGAATATTTGCTTTTTATTATATCTGTCTTTTTCTCACTGCGTGAATTCATTCTTCCCATTAACAGAAGCCCCTTAGCGTGGTATAATTCAGGGCAGAACGCAGCAGTTGTAGATGTTATTAGCGACGTTATCCATCAGGGCGGGAGCGTATGGAGAGCAGGCTAATGCCTCTGTCACATCCCTCCGTTTGTCGTATTTATGGCCTCAGATTTGAACTGCATGACTGGCGTGGCACAGCCCTCAAATAATAAAATAAATCAAAACATAAGAGTTTTGTCTTTGTGCAATTTCCTTTTCAGTCTTCGAATATGAAACCAGATGTTTCCGGCATGCTAAAGATGCTTTTCATCTTTTTTTTCCCCTATTTTTTTCTTGTTCCCTCCTGTCCCACCTCCCCTCCACCCGACATGCTTTCAAAATACATGTACCTCTATAAAATAAAATAAAGTAAAATAAAATAAAAAAAAAAAAATGGAGAGGAGGGTGAGGTTGAGGGGTGCACGAAAGCGGGTGGCTTATGAAAAGTGAAATGTCCTGTTAGCCTCAGGTAGTGGTCTGTTTTGCATTGATAGAGCGGCTGGGAGTGCCTCAGGCTGTTATGAGGAGTGTTTTCTCTCCGTGATATCCTCCTGCACCATCTCTCTCTGGAGTGTGCCTCTAAGTAAGGCATGTGGGTCAAAGCAATACGCCTCGCATCCCTCTCCTCCCCTGCTCCCCTAATTGGGGGTGTTGAGGTTAAAGAATGTCGCGGTTATCACAAAGCCGGCAGAGAATACATTTCAGGAATATAATTTAACTTACGAGTGACCTGCATTTTCAAGCGTTGCGTCTCTGAAAATGTTTACTGAAAACGCAAATGCGTAATCGCTCGGTGCGCATTGATATGTACAATGACGGTAATAAACACAACAACGGAAATTTGACAGGATATCAGCCGATTGGCCGATAAGACGTCACCTATTCACCTAAGCCTCGGAGGGAGTGCAGATACGTCGCTGGTGTTTGTAGCAGTCTGTGGTTCCTCAGTAGTGCGTGCTCACTGACAGCCATATTTAGTCTCTCTGAGCCACTGAAAACATGCTCGGCCTCACTCTCTTACTCTGTCTCTCTTTCTCTGAAATCTGCCAGAAACAGCACATTTCCTGGCAGGCTCCAAATCCGGGCTGAGTCCAAACAAACACGTCCTGTAGCGCTGGCTGCCGTCCAGCGGGCAACTCTCACCTGCACAGTGTACCGGCAGCCCGACTGCACTATGACATGCTAGATGGGCTCTTTGAGGTTTCCAGGGATACAGTCAACGTCCATGACTGTGGTGGCAGCCCGGGCCAGGCCAAGAGAAACTCCTGCGGTGAGGAATTACAGTACGATAGCACAATGAGCTAACAGTCTAGTTCAAACTGTTGGTCTTCAAATAGCTGGATAGTCTCACTTGCTGAAAAGACATATGAGGGCAAATATTGATAGACCGAAACAAGGGGTGGCTGGTAAAATGAAACTTCACGTGGCACAAAACATTATTTTTTTTCCTTCCTTCAAGAACGTGGACTATTCAGTGTCTTGGTTAGACTGGTTAGAAGAGATTTTCTGTGTTAAAACAACTGCTTAATGTCTCCAATGTTATTCATTTGTAATTACTATGTAATTACATTGTAATTAGCTCAAGAGGCCACCACTTGATCTGATTTTGGTTGGAGCTGCACTTTCTGTGATGAAACCTGTTGCCATAAAGTTTTTTTTTTTTTTTTTTTCCCCAAGACTTTGTTGGTTGTAGATTATAGCTAAAGGACTCAGTTGGTGTTCAGTGTTTTTGTTTTGTTTGTTTGTTTGCTTCAAACACACTTACACAACCTAAAAGTAATTAGAACCATGATTAATGAACCAGACTTAAGAATGACATCTTCAATCGTCATGACAACCAGTTTATTTATTCTAGCTAAAATTGTTTTCTGCAGAACAATGTGGAATGTTTACTTTACCAATGTTTGAAATCCTCTTCATGCCAGCTCTGTTTAGATAAGATTTTCACTAGCTGGTTGTATTGGCCTCGTGACTGCGGAAATCAAGGCTATTGGTGGGAGGATCTTAAGTTTCACGGAGGACCATTTACTGTAGCTACATTTTCCAGTTAGTTCACAAAAGGTCAAAAGATTTGTAATAAGGGCATCCATTTGAACATAAGACAATGTTCCTATATTCAGTTGAACTGCTTTGTTTGCAGTTCTTTTCACAAACAGCAAATTTGACCGAACTACACAAGATACAATTCTCTATTATACATGGAGAGAAAAGCAGTTGATGAATTCTTAAAAAGCAAGTTGTTTTTCTTCTGTTTATGTACATGTATGTCACTTTGAATATTTAGTTTGTTTTGGGGTTTTGATATTTTTGTTTCTTTCAAATGATTTCTGGGGATCACTGAACAACCCTTGAGGCTATTTCGATCTTCAGTGACTACAATTCCTCCACTTCTAGCTCTAGTTTTATACCAAGTATATATTTCTCTTGAGCACTAGGACAAGTTGAAATCTTTTAATACTTAAATCCGGCCTGATCTAGGTGTGCCGAGACTGACACTACTCAGAAAAAGCTGCAGTTTGTTATTGCTAGACCTAACGGTTCACGTCAAATCTGGAGTGTATCCACCCCATGCCAAGAGCAGAAGTGGAGAAATTACCTCTGGCAGACTAATACAGCTCATAACAGACACGTCTGAAAGAGGAACCAGACCAAACATTGAGAGCCTTTAGCAGCGCAGAGGACTTACATAGAAGCAGTTGACCAATTAGGGCTACATTCTGCAGGTACCTCGGTGTGTGTCATACCTTAGCATAATGACGGTTGTCTCTATTAGCATGACAGCATGTCAAACAACCTCTTCCTGTGAATGGAGGCTTATCTTAATTGGCTCCGTCTCTGCGGATTGTCTGTGTGGTGCGGTACAGTGGCCGAGAGCTCTGCTTCATGTCTGCCCCGGCCACCACACACCAATATTTCATGTCAGACACCCAAAACGAGTAAGGCATATTTCATCAGATGCTATAAGGGGGAAATTAGCACTGAGGCCCATTTATTTTGCCATTATATGGATCCTACATCAATCACTGGAGTTTAGCAAGAAATTCCAAATTCTGTGACAATCCTACAGCACCCCTGCCCTAGAATACATTACAAAGACATACAGTTGAAATTACAGTTTACAAGTCTGATCCTCTTTAATGTTAAGCAAGTTTTTTTAATTTCTGAATTGAAATTAATTCTTTTTTTTTTTCATATTATGACGTATAACTGAGGAAAACAGCTTCTTGAAAAAAAAAGTTGGACAGGAACTTGATTTTGTCCTTTGTGACGTTGCAAGAAGGGGGTTTTAAATTTGTCTGGCTGTTGCCCTGTTGAATGTGCATGGATAAATCATTTCTAATAAATACAACAACATTTTATTAAAAAAAGTCAATTCTTGTCACTCTCATTACTTTGTTTCAAGATCACTATGTATTTCAAATATTTTTTCTATAAAATTCTCTATAATTTCTCTCTATTTTTTAGCCAACACTCAAAAAAAAAAAAAAAAAAAAAAATTGTTCAGTGAATTTAATAAAAATTAAAGTAAACTTTTCCACGCAATTAGTTCAGGTTCAAACAACAAGACTAAAACAAGTTCAATTAAAAAAATAATGTTTAGTTGGCTCAACAAAACATTATTTGTTTAATTGAACTTGATTTAGTATTATTGTATGTATCTGAACTAATTGCATGAAAAATAATTTACTTAATTTAATTAAGTTAAGTCAATCTATTTTTTTTTTACAATTAGCAAAACACATGTTGGCATGTTAACAATAATTTCATAATTTAATTCATAGTGGTAATATACCATAAGAGTTAAGCAAAGAAGAATGATCTCAGAACTGGCATTAGCACAGTTATTGCTCATTGAGTGAATCATGAAGTCAGTGAAGCTGCCAGCAGCCTAAGCATGAACGCTAAACTTTTTCTCCAAACCTCTTCTAAATCTCAAAAATAACTCACCATATTCCCCTCTTAATGCAACCGCGTGCAAAGCATGCTGGGAACTACACATCCACTTTTTAGTTAGTTGTGTCATCAAAAATGATTTATGTAGTCCCAACACAAAATGATTAAGCTAAGTTTTAAGTGAACTGAACATAATGAAAGTAAGTTATGTAAGAAAATTTCAAGAATTTAGTTGTGTTTTCTCATTTTAAGCAAGTAATTGAAACAAGCATTAAAAAATCCTTTTTTTTTGAGTAAAGGTTTTTTTGTATTATAAAATTATAAAACTTTATATAAAAATTGTAAAACTTGGTGCACAACTCTCGAAAAATGCAATGGTATTTATGAATTAGTAATTCATAATGTTTGCTAATTTATATATATATACACATACATACATACATAAACAAACATTATTAATATAAAATTTGAAATATATAGTAACTTTTAATAACTTAATAATGATGTGTACATGTAGTCAATATGAAGGATACACAACCGTCTTAAAGAGAAACCAATATTTGAAATCCAAAATTGACCAATGAATGCAAAGAATATTTTTTTTGCATTTTTGCAAGAATACTTTTCTCTTAAAAGGACACACACACATATAGTATAAAATGTGGTAAACACAAACGCTCATGTGTGTGTGCGTGTGTGAGTCATGTGCTAGAACAAACCTCATTGGTTCTCGTGCATGACACATACATTTGAGCTTTATGCTTTTATGTTTATCAAATATGATGTGCCTTATGTATGCGTGTTGATCATTGTTTAGATATAAATTAAAGCATAAATTAAATCTGTTCATGACATAAAGCAATTAAGTCTCTTCAGAAGACTTGAATTAGACCACTTGATTTATATGGATTTGTTTTACAGCAACTTTATGACCTTTATAAATTTTGGTTACCTGGCCTTTCAGTGGAGGGACAGAAAAACCTCTCAGGTTTCATTGTTTCAAATATTAACCAAAGTCTGAGTTATGAGTTTGGAATGACATGAGGGTGAGTAAATGATGACAGAATTTTCATTTTTGGGTGAACTATCCCTTTAATGACCACTATGTACATTTGACAGTTTGGTCGATATGAAAAAAACAAACGACTTCTTCATAGCGACAAAAAATGTCAATGCTCACATTAGCGTGATTCATCACCTGCTCATTTCACTCACGTATTCTCTCCTCTGTCCTCTCAGTTGGTGCCACTTCCTCTTTAGCAGTCCTTGGCTCCCCTGGGTTGGGGCAAATGTGGTACAGAGGCAAAGCTCGCTCCTAATGAAGCCTTGCCGCTATCTCCCCCTGACCTCGACGAGATGGAGCTACAGAATAGTTTTATAATACACTATTCATGTTTCTCTCTCTCTCTCTCTTATTAATCTGTTCTTTCCTCTGGCCATTTTTCAAATCACTCCTTTTGTTTACTCATGAATATTTTTGCGGCTCATTCCTGGGTGGCTGCAGGGCTGTTTGGCCGCTGGCCGTGCTCTGCGGTTCGAGGTAGGAGAAATACTTCTCTCTTTCCCTGGGTAATTTGCAGCAAGAAGGCCCTGTATTTCATCATAGGATAATCTAACCTTTGAGGTGTTCTCTAGTCTGCTTGCGAGCCTAAAATAGGTCACTTAAGCGGGCTTAGCGTGGCAGAGCGGGCAGATCCAGCAGCCTGATGCCCAGGGGAGGGAGAGCCACAGTAATTGGTAGTTATGACTCCGGGGTTCCATAAACGAGGAACAAAGCTGGCCCACCTATTGTCACATTTAGGACAACGCCGCTCGCGGTGCCGATAAGAGCAAAGGATTCGTTAGATTCGTGCGATCCTAATTACCGCCTATATAAATAAATAAAAGAGCGGTCACCTGAAAAGTCAGTGTCCTTCATACAGTACTTGCGCCGGTGTTTTTTGGATTAGGACGCTCTCAGCGTTCGGTACGGAGGCGTAATAATATTATCCGTCTATAAAAAGCACCTGACATCGGGCTAATCTGTCAGTCGTTCTGGTTTCTTTCTGTCTGTCTGTCTGTCTCGTTCTCTCTTTAATGTAGGGAGGTGGGGAAAGAAAGGGAGGGGGGCTAAAGGCATAATGAAAAGGCCTAAATGACAGAAGCCTGACAGTAGGATTGGCTGGTAAATGACTCCGGAGTGGCTCGCCTGCAGAGAGCGGCTGAGGGAAGTTCCCAGAAGGACTGATTAATTCCAGTCGCAGTGGCTGCCGGGGGAGCAGCAGGGTTAGCGGCAGCGCGTAGAGGAGCCTATTACCACTCCACATCTAATCAGAGCCAGAGCGACCCGCTCCCCGCGACAAACTTTCCGGGGCTCGCTCCCATTCGTTCCACACGGGGACTTTAAATACGGGGGAGGTGAGCCCAGGCCAGGAGTTTTGGGAGGGGTACAAAGGATTTGCTTTTCAAAAAAGATGGTTAGGAGCTTGCTAAGAAATCCTCTTCCCTGGCTTTTGCTGGGAGAAGATTCCAGGCAGCTTTGATAGTGACAGACCTTCCTGCGCCGCAGCTGAGCGTGTGACCAGATATGAATGTGCCGTTGTGTTTAATCCCAGCGGTTTCACTCCGAGCTCTGCGAAAGTATGTCACTGACACACGCGCAGCTCGCAGACATCAGTATTACGCCAAGTGGGCTACGGATGTGCCAAAGACAGACATAAATAAATGAAATAAAATTACACAGCCCGTCCCTGTGAAAAATCCATTTTTAACACTTATATTCGCTATTGGATAAGCACCTGAGCTTTGATGTGAATGATGTAAATAACATAAAAATGAAAATGTACAGTTGAGGAAACAGCAGCCTCTTACCGCATAACATAATACAGAAGCTAATGACAATAAATAGCACATTTGAAACACAGGCTGGCATAACGATGTGCTTCACAAGGGTGTTTGGAGGTGTTTTGTATACCAGCACAAACTTCCTGTCATCCGAGGAAATCAGAGACAAAGACTACTGTGGCAGCTCTTTTGTCATTGTAAAATATCAAACAAATACCATGGCGTTACAAAATCATGATGTTAATGGTCAATGACAAAGAAGACGTTCAAAGATTAAGAAAATAATAATAGTAGTAACAATAAAATGTATAGAGTACAATGTTATATATAAAAAGATATAGATATAGATATAGATATATTTTTCATTTCATTTGGTTTTGTAGATAAAAAAGCAAAACTTTTTTTTAATGGTTGTACCACATGACATTTTGCAGCCTGAATTAACTTTGTCATCCAATAAAAAGTTCAAATTATCCAGTATACCTTTAAGGCTCCTATAATCATTTACTTATTTTTTTTTTTTTTAAATGCACATTGGTTGCACCAAATGACAGACAAAACTGTTCATTTATTTATTTATTATTTCACTCTAAAAAAAAAATGTAAAGGGGTCATAGGATGTAAAGTTCACTTTTACATGTTGTTTGAACGTAAAGGTGTTGGCAGTGTGTGTACACAACCACCCTATAATGATAAAAATCCACCCAGTGGTTTGTATTTAATCTGTAAAAATAATTTCCCCTTTTTCAAATTAAGCCATTTTCAGCATCTTGTCTGTGGGTCGCCGTGATTTTGCCAAGTAAGACATGTTCCTGGATCAACATCTTTTGTTGACTCTGGATCAACATTGCTGTCCAAAAATATAGACTTAACCCAATCCCTACCCCTAAACCTAACCCTAACCATAATTTATTCCTAATATCAGAGGGAAATGATAGCTGATTAACAAGGGTGTAGAAGAATCAGACTCTGATCATAAGCCTAAAACTGACATTTCATGAAAGGTTATCCCTCAGTTCTGAGTGGTTGATTGAAATGTTGTTCCAGGATCAACAAGGATGTTGATCCAGGAACATGTTGTACTTGGTGAAATCACGTTCACCGTGATGACACACCGACAGAGGCCGCTCCCACAATAGTTTGACACGGCCGTCTTACCTTAGACCCGCTTTGAATGAGTAGTAACAGTCTGACCATTGTTTCAATGCCAGATTAGGGTCGTAGAGAAGAATGGCTCCTAATCGATTGAGGTGTTGTGTTGTTGGATGTAATAATGAACATAGTAGTCGTCATTTACTTCCGACATCTGAGCTGCTGAAGATGCAGTGGATGACTTTTTTTTGTGAAGGGAATGCTCCTCCTGATCTAAACAAATGTTCGCGCGAATCATTCGTGGACCAGCTTCACTTACAGCTGAAACGCTTATAAGGGGTTTTTTTATGAATCTTTACAATCACCTTTCCTAATAACGTGCTAGTTAGCGAGTTTAGCGGCTAAACGTGGCTAAATGCAGCTAAAGTAAACAGGCTCGTCACCCCATAGAGAGAAGAGAGGGGCGGGGCGCGCAGAACTCATTAACATTTAAAGCAACATCGACCAGAACAGGTTTATTTTTGCAGAGCTGATTTTGGCTTGGTAAAAAAGGTGTTTTTTACGTTAACATTGAGAAATTTGAACCAAAGCATGTTATAGACTTTTCATTAAGACCCTAAAGAATCATATCAACTTGTGGAAAATGGGCATCCGATGACCCCTTTAAGAAATAATGATTAAAAAAATAAAATTAAAAAAAGATGCCTTTTAGTGAGACTTTTTTTCTACATTATAATATGAGGACAATTGTATCACCCTTGTATTTTTGACATTTGTTTCTTCCCAAAGATTTGCAAAATTAATTTTAATTAAAAAATTCTAAACATCATAGAAAAGGTGAATAAAGTACATTTTTATTATTTTTTAAAAGTCATTATTCTTCCAATGGTGTATATCAAAGTACCACAGTATTACCAACGTACAATGGTAAAACCAAGGATAAGTTATGTAAGGACATGTTTAGAAGTATGTTCTCATATAGCATTTTTTTCCCTCCAAAATCACACGACCACTTTTTATACATATTTATAGACAAAATAGCTATATTCAGCACTGTAGAATGCTACATTTTCCATCCATAAGTATTTCCCATCCCTTTATGCTCTTTTAGTCCACTGGCAGAATCATAAGTATCCTTCCCTCTCTCTCTCTTTCTCACTCTCTCTCTCTTTCTCTCTCTCTCTATCTCTCTCTCTCTCTCTCTCCACTCTGAGACATGCTGCCCTCCTGCGCTGACAAAGGTTATGAATAATACATATTAAGTACTGTACTAAAGCCTGTAACCGAACTGTTAAAATATTGATCTTGCCCAATCATAATAAAGCGGAATTACTGAAAGTGATCCATCATCCTTAACGCTTAGCGTCCCCGGCTTCAGCTGGCTTAACTTGCTCAATTTCTCCTCACCATGAAGCTCCATCACAACTCCATTATGACGAAGATTGTATCACAGCAGCAATTGCTGGTTTACTAGCAGTCTGTTGTCATGCAAATGAAGTGACAACAAATCCATAGAATTATTAAATATATTTAGATGCATACTCTGTGGACGAATGGAGTATTTACTGTACCACTGGAATCCAGAGAGGATTCCTCATGTACGGGTTTTGTAGGCATCTGCGCACATGTTCATGTGCATACATGTGCGTGTTTGTAAGCACTGATAGATGTATGCAGTTTGTGTGTGTGTGTGTGTGTACCGTTGATCGTGTTTTAACGCGTCTTTGTTTCATGTGGTCTTTAATGTCCTTGTGGGTGACTACATACTTAACTAAGCCAGACATTTCCACATCTAATGACTTTTTAAATATTAAAACTGGTCCGCATCGTCACAATTGTGAGCTCTTAATTTACTGAGCAATTAAGTCCAGACCCTCATTTATCAAGGGCTGTTCATTTGCTCCAAACCTCGTCACTTTTTATTAATTGATGCTATAGAAAACACTGAGGTAAAATTAATGTGCACACACCCGAGGTCACGCCGGCAGTCGTTGGTAACTATTGCTGAACTAGACGTGAGATAAATAGTAACGTCATTTCGCCGATTACACCTGAGATACGTGGAGACATTAAGCATTACTCTGGGGATCATCCTCTGCCGAGGAAACGGCTGGAAAAGACTAGCTGGCTTTTTTCTGTGACCATCTGTTTTGCAGGAAAATTATCTTAATGCTGCTAAGAGGCAAAACAATTATAGCCTTAACCTCTGAGCCTGCACCACTCTTCTATTTCATCCTTTTCGGCTTTCCGGAACACTTCTTAAGTTCTTTGGAACTGAGTGCCAGAGGATGGTCTGTCAGTGCTAGTGGGCCTTCCAGTGATTGAGACAGGAGGTTTCTACCATTGATTTGTGGATGTTTTATGATAAATTTATGCTCATGAAAATATTTAGGGAACCTAGGGCATGTTTCGCAATGGACACAGTAGAAATAGTAGTAGGCAAATGTTACTTTAAGGAGCTTTTTCAACCTAATCTGACCTTTAAGAATTAGGAAAGAATCAAGGGTCAACCTAATCGGACCCTTAAGAAATGTTGTCAAGTTAATATATTTTAAATTAATATTAATAATTTAATTAATAATTTTCGGAAGTGAAAAGAACAAGTGATTAATTTACAAAGAAAAAAATGTAAATTGACTTTCACAGCACTCCTTGTGTGACCTCACATTTGATGTTTTTTCATCTTCTGATCAGATTCATATTACATCTTTTGTTAAAGGGATGAAAATTCTGTCATTAATTACTCACCCTCATGTTGTTTCAAACCCGTAAGACCTTTGTTCATCTTCAGAACACAAATTAAGATATTTTTGATGAAATCCGAAAGTTTTCTGACCCTGTATAGACAGCAACAGAACTACCACATTCAAGGCCTAGAAATGTTGTAAGAACATTGTTAAAATTGTCCATGTGACATCAGTGGTTCAACCGTGATTTTATGAAGCTACGAGAATTTTTATGTGTAAAGAAAACAAAAATTACGAATTCCTTTAACGAATTCCACTTCTTCCGCATTCATGAGAGTATCACAATGCATGCCTGTGGTTCTGCTGATTAGGGCTGCAACGATTCTTTTCGAGTATTCAATTTTTTAAAAAATTCTTGATTGCATTTTGCCCGTGTCAAGTAATCGGCAAAATACAGAAAGTTGCGCATTCCACATATTAAACCCATTTAAAAAATCTAAATATAGAGCGACTCCATTCACAGTAAATGCTGCTACACAAACTGTTATCATTTACATCGCATCTCAAACTCCATCTCTGCATATTGCTGTGAGTTTGAGTTTATTATAACGTTAATCTAGGAACACAACATGCCTTATTTAATCAGATTTGTGAGGTAAATCATTTCTAAACCAACGCAAACACGAGAATACACCATTATCTTGTTAACTTTTCATTGCAAATTCAAAATAAAAGTTTAAAACCTCACCCTGGGTTTACTCGTTTTGATGTCTTCATATTCAAGAAATTACAGTGGATGTAGCTTTTCTATCATAAAGAAATGGCCCGATGTTAAAGATTAATTGGACATTTGAATTAAATGCTGTCGAGGCAATATTAAACCAGGATTAGATCACGCAGTAAAGTGTAAAAACAATGATCAGGCCGTTGGCGCCCTCTGCAGTCATTTGTTATAATGCCTAATGTACATTAGCTTCATTGTTTATAATACATTATTTATTTTAACAGTTTTGTTCAATAAAACCATATATTTAGTTGGTTTTGATACTTTATTTGAACAAATTATTATTGCCTCATTGCTATTATATATGTATTTTAAGTCATTTTAAAGGCTATTTCTCACTAAGGTCTGTTTTATTACTACAATTAATTATAATTATCCAATTACTTGATTAATCGTCAGAATAATCAACAGATTACTTGATTACCAAAATAATCGTTAGTGACAGCCCTACTGCTGACGCAGGAGCTGGCAGTCTGATGCAAAACTTTCATTAAAAATATCTTAATTTGTGTTCTGAAGATGAACAAAGGTCATGGTTATGCTAATTCCACAGAAAAGGACTGTAGGATCTGCTGAATTTACTAACCCAGACATCACATGTTTTATATAATATATTAACATAAGGAATTTACAATTACATGTACTATAAATATATTTATAAATTGAATATTTGTGCTGTCGTCAGTAATTTTATCGTTTTGCTTACTCTCCGCTTGAACGTGCAGCGTGAAGCAGGCCTAAAACCAATATGTTCAAATAGCCATTGTTGTTTTAACACGACAGGATGTTCTCAAGACAAATGCTTTCAATATGCGCTGCTATCTCAGTCTTATACCTTGTCAGAAGCCCTTTCTGAAAACACTCATAATTTCTTGAGGACAGCTCTCAGGCTGTTGAGAGTCGTGGAAGAGCAGGCACTAATAATAATGTATCAATCTGCGACAGCGGGAGACGAAACAGCGTACGGCGGTCCGCGAGCCTCAGTCGCTGCTCCGCTCTTGACCTCTGACCCTGGGCGGTATTGGGGGCTGTGATGGTTCGGTGCCAGGCGCGGCTGTGCAGAAGCAGCCCGGGTGCTAATACGCTCCCATTCCTCATTCAGACAGTCAACAGGGCCGGCAAAGCACTGGGGCAAAATATTCTGTCTCCCACAGCAGACGGTAATAAATTGTCCTTTCATCGATGTAGAAGATAAATTTTTTCTCTTTCTCTCTCACACTCACTCACACACACACACACTTACACATTGACGTTTTTTTTCCGCCCCTCGGGAGGAGAACCTGGTCTGGGTTTTTTGGGCCACTAGGCAGGTGAGGAACGCTACACAGTCCTGCAGTGTTTCTGGAGGAAATGTGTGCGTTAGAATCCGTGTCCAGCGGGGATCTCGTGGGGAAAGCCTGGGCTAACCGAAATAAGCGAGTGGCATATTTAACAGCGCCTCTACTAAAGAACCTAATTACCTAATGAGAGTGCGCACGAGGACTAGAACTACTCCTTTTCCACTGAATTAAAAAAAAGGACACCACGAATGAGAAACAGAACGAAGAAGAGTGTGGGAGGGCCTGCGCGTATCACCGTACCCCCTCCAGTTTGCACACCCTGCCTCACCACAGCTCGGCTTCCGCTTTGTAATTGTGCAATTAGTGCCACAGCTTGGTTTTCATATATCACAAATGGCTGAGTGGAGGTATTACAGTACGGAAAGTTCCAGCCTAGCGGTCTTGGCTGGGAGCAGGGCATTAGGGCCAGCGGTTTGTAAAATGTGAGCCAATTTATCATGATCTGTTATCCTCTCACGCCCACCACTCTCAACCCCGGTGCCTCGTCTTTCCGCCTGACCTTGTGCCGCTTTTTGTGGGGGTTCAATTTGCTCATTGTTACTCGCTTGCATAATTTCAGCCGCCACACACACGCACACGCGCACTGGTGGCAGATAAACATTCCTGCAGCTGATTACCGCTGCTGCCACTTCCCTGCCTCTGTCACCCTCTTCCTCCTTCTCTCTCTTTATCTTTCTCTCTCCCTCTCCTTCCAAGTGAACTCTATTTATTTACATGCCGAGGCTAAACGGGATTCATTTGTAAGATGGCAGGCTGCATAGCTCTTGTAATTCTTCCTAACCGGTCGCTTCCGCTCGCCGCGTTAGCTGTCATAAGCGGCGCGCCGGAGGAGAAATCCTCTGCCGTTGTGCAGCCGGCCTCTCTTCTCCCTGTCACCCGCACATCACACCGATCTCCACAGCTGCAGGTTGCCACGGCGAAGATTTACAATGCACGCCTATTCACTCAAGCGTCTCCTCTCTAACCCTCCCCTCGTCATCTCCCTCTGCTCCTCGCTCTCCACGCTCCTCTTCTTTTCCTTTGTGAAATCTGTCGCTCTCTTTCTCTGCCCCGACTCCCTCGGCTCACGCTGGCTTATCGCCCCCGGCAAGCCCCCGCGGCTCCTCACCACGGCAACCAGCTGGCCCTCGAGCGGGGAGCGGGGGGCGAGGGGTCTGGGTTTAGGCTGATACGACGTTCCGGCTCAGGATCCCTCCTGACCTGCCAGAAGATCAGTCTCTCTCTTACACCCTTATCTGCCATCTTAAAGCCTGCTTAGAAACGCCCGTGCTCTCCTGTCTTTCCGCGCCGCTCTCTCATTTCTTTCTTTCGAAAAGCCGTCGCAGTGGTTTATCCGCCGGGGGTTTTGTTAGCCGGATCCTCGAGGCCCCCGCTCTTACGCGATCGAGGGGCCTGCCGTCCCGCCCTGCGCAGTTTCCCACAATCCCTTTCCGTGAGGCAGAATCACCGTTATTAACTGATTGTAATCTGAGGCAGAACGTAAACTGATCACTCAAGGCTCTGGCGATGAGAAATAAATAAATAAATAAGGCAACATTTTTGTTTACTCCTCCGTGACAGACTCTCTATCAAGTGGTATCATTTGAATTCAGCAAGCCTACACAGGTTATCATCTTTGCCAGAGGAAAGGAGAAACGCAATAACAATAATAGTAATATCAATAATGATAATAATTATCACGAAGAACATGCCCATCTTGACAGATTATTTTCAATCACAACTTTCCGAATGTCATTGTGGATTCATGGCAGGAGACGCGCCGCATGATGTCTGAGTGGGAATCTGTCTGGCACAATATTGTTATATTTCTGGGTAGATAACTTTTTGCCTGTCTGCCCTCTATGTAATCTGTCTGTCTGTCAGGGTTCAGCCATATGTATGATTTGAATCTGATATTGTAGATAAAGGATGGTAGTATATACTATATATATGCCTGTATTTTTCATTCTGTTTCAGGTTTGATAGTTTCTTTTATTGTTTTCTCACCCTAAATGACTGTCACAGCATATTATCACTGAATTTCCAAATCATAAAATGCATCAATGCACAATCATGCTTCACTCTTTCTGTCATAAAGCAAACATATGTTGTCTTTAACACAGTAGCACAGTGTTCCCGATGTTTATATTCACACAGCATTTTAAGTGCTCAAATGCATTGTAAAATGTTTGTCTTCAGAGACAAAGGTGTAGCTGTATTTTGTTTCATGTAAAAACTTTCTTTCCATCTATCCATCTCTGCTCGTTCTCATGTCTGATGATTGAGCAGCTTTTCTTTTTCACCGCCACAAGAGGCTTCACACCTCTGCAAGAGCAAAGTGAGCAAGCACAAGTCCAGTTAGGACTTTTCTGGATTCTGGGTTTCATTGATCTCTGCTACATATTTTGTTTTTGTTTTCATGCCAAACGTTTCTATAAAATATTTTAAACATTTTAATGAAAAGATAATGTGTTAATTAAATTAATTATAACAAACTGAATTTAAATCTCTAAATAAATCAGAATATATGTTGGATATTAGTGCTGTCAAACGATTAATCGTGATTAATCGCATCCAGAATAAAAGTTTTTGTTCATATAAAATGTATGTCTACTGTATATATTTATTATGTAAGACACACACATACAGTATATATTTTGAAAACATTTCTATATTCCTATAGTTTATGTTATATATAAATTAGGGCTGTCAGTTTAACATGTTAATTAATTAGTTATGAAAAAATAACGCATTTAAAATATTTTAATGCAGTTAACGTGCTGGCCCCACACCCAGCCCTGCGTCTTATATTTCATACAATTATAATAAAAATAATAACATTGAAAACTTTGAACTTCAAAAAAAAAATTCTGTCATCATTATATCGTCGTTTCAATCCTTTCTTTTGTGGAATATAAAAGAAGGTATTTGAAGCCCGTTGGTAACAAAGCTGTTTTGGTTACCAATGACTTTCATTGTATGAACAAAAAAATACTGAGATGTTTTTTTAAATTATCTTCTTTTATATCCCAAGGTTCACGTGCAGCCTAAATGTTTGTGTAATAAATTTTATGCTGAATCAAATAAAATATTTCTATCTAAAGCTACAACTTGTAATGTCTACTTGCTACTTTCTCATTTAACACAAAAATAGCTTTAAATAATTTTCACAGTCATTTTTTTTTTCAATTAAAATGCGATTAGATTAATTAATCGAAACATCATGTAATTAATTAGATTAAAAATCGACTGACAGCCCTAATATAAATATATTTAATATATAAGCATAACATATTTTCAGGGCCGATGCCAATTGTTACAAATCAAGTAGACCGATAACTGATATTTTGAACCAATATACATGTCTGGTGTAAAAAATGAAAATCAAAATGAAGAATAACAAGAGCTCTGACAAAAACTTTCTTTAAATGCTTTTAAATTTTACTTTATTTTATTGGCAAATTGGTTTTGAAAATGACCGATATCAATAACCATAAAAATCCTTAACAACGGCCAGGCCGATAATCGGTCGACCCCTGTTGGATATAACCAGTTTTACCTTTTAAATTTGCAAACATTGTGCATAGAAAGGGAAATCTGATTTCTATACACTTTTCAATTGTCAGTTGTTTGCTACAAAATCATGGTTGACATTTTGAGATCATCCAAGATAAACTGATAAAAACAAGTTGGCTTGTTAACTTTCTAAAAGGACTGTGATGTCTTTATGACCATTTATTCATTTGTTTGTTCATACATACGTTCGATTGTTCGTTCATTCATTCATTCATTCGAGTAGTTCATTACTTTAACAGGGAAACATATGGTAGTAAGGACTTGACATACAACTCTAAACTGTAAAAGTTTAAGTGCCTCGACTTAGTGTTCGTGCTGCCTTAAAATGTTAAGCTTACTCAACTCAAATATCCACATTTTTCTGTAGTATAACTTAACATTTAATGTTGACTAAACTTAACATTTGAAGACAGCACAAACATTCACTTTTTTAAGTTGAAACAACTTTTTTAACAGTGTAGGACAAAGACTATTTTTTTTAAAATATTTGCATTATGTCAACTCACTGTTTAAGTACTGTATATATCTGGAGAATAAAGACAAAATACAACCCTGTACTTTCTGTATATGTATTTCAAATAATTCTTTGTGACAAGAAAAACATACCAAAAAATAAATAAATAAATAAAATAAAAGGATGTTGCTCAGTTTTAGCTGATGCCATTAGGAATAATAATAAATAATAATAATAATAATAATAATAATATAAATAACTCTAAATGTTAATTTATTATTCATATGCGTATTGGGTACTGTATACAAATGACACCACGGTAATGAAAGAATGATACTAATTTCAGTAACAAAATTATCCTTAATAATATCCTTTTTTTTCTCTCCTTCATAAATGACTTACACTTAAAATCACAAAGGTGATGCATGAGAAAGTCCACATTAACATGTTGAACTGGATCTTTTTCTATCCTGTTGATGTTAGGACCTGGCAGACAGTGATTCTCTACCACAGGTCAAAGGTCAGTCTGTCCAGTGTTGTGGCTGACCTGTCGGATGACATTGCTTAAATATTCTCCTCTCTTCAGCTGGAGGAAAAGAGAAGCGAAGAGCACACACCGACTGCTGATCAGAGAAGAATACTAAACACCTTTCTGCTCATCTCCCTCTCCTCCTCTCATTTTCTCTTCCTATTTCTTTCCCCATCATTCCGTCCACATCCCTCCTCCTCCCCACTCCTTCTGTCTCTTTTACATGCTGGCATAGTAGAAAACATTCTATTCTTTGCAAGTTATTTTGAATCTATTTAATAGCCCAAAAAAATGAAGAAAAATCTGCGGTAAAACTCACGGGAGTGACCTTGAAACCCCCATCACCACCTCCCGACTTCACAAAGAAAAAAAAATGCATGGAAAGTCAAATCCACCCAGTTTGGTTGTGGTTTTCTCCTATTCATCCTGGGCTTGTCGACGCTAGCCCACAAGCTCGCACTTACAGGGGTGACACGCCGGCTAATTGAAATTTATTTGCAATTATGTGACTACAATAAACACAATCTTCCTTTTCTTTCATTAATATCTCCATGGCCCATGAGGAACAATCTCCTCGCTGCTTTTTACAAGCCGAGGAGAAGCAGCCCGCGTTGTAATAGCACGGAGAGTTAATGTAGCTTGAACAAGGATCCTAATTGTCCCTGTCTCTGTCATATTTGTCTACTCCAACAGGCCTAAATACCACAGCGATTAATTACCACCGGGCAGGTACGCCGAGGCAGTGTTTGTGTGGGTGTGTATGTTTATATGTGAGCATGTGTCTTGCTGCATAATCTGGTAAAATATTCCCTGACAAACAAACGCGCGCACATACACATAGCCGTCGCGGTTCACGTTCAGCTCCTAGTAAAATTTTCTGTGCCACACAGGTGGGCTGGAATGGGACAGATCATTTGGATGATTATGTTGTGACTGCACGTGAAGTTCACGAGTCTCACCTCCTCGAGATTTCTTTTCGTCGAAATTATTTTCCCACCATGCATCTCTCCGCGGTGGTAGCTCCCACCTACTCATCAGCGTGTGCATTAGTTGTGATCAGGGCGATGACTGCGTGTTTACGCACCTCCTGAACGGCTGCAGATCGCAATTTAGCCTTGACCTTTCCGCTGGGCCGCCGAGGCTAATGATGGTGCAGGGACAGCAGGTGTGTTGCATTAGTCCAACTTCACTGGCTGAGCAAATGAACACACACTTTATCACCAACACTGCCACCTCCTGACTGTGAGTATTGAATCGTACCTTCACACACACACACACACAAACACACACACACTGACACTGACATGCACACTCATTCATGTTGTGTTTGTGATGGAGTAATTTGTGGTTGTGTCCGAAACCCTAAGGTAGCTGCCCAGTCAGTGCCTTAAAAGACTGTAAACTAAGAAAAGAAACAGTAGTGTTATTTATAAAAAATTAAGCACGTATTTAATGAATACAGTGGTTGTTTTGGGTAGAAATGGATTCGTAATGGAAACTGCCCCATCAGATGCCATTTTTATTCTTTCCAGCAGCTCACAAACTGCACTCAGGATTGTGGGATATCATAACCAGTGACGGATACATCAATGCTGCCTTCAAACACTGATCAGAACGAGTCTAGATAGGATATAATTAGTGGTGCGGATCGATTAATCGTGATTAATCGCATTCAAAATGAAAGTTTTTGTGAACATAATATTTGTGTGTACTATGTATATTTATTATGTATATATATGAATGCACACACACATACATGCATGTATACGTTTAAGAAAAATATGTTCTGTTTATATATTAAGTATATTTATATGTAATATAAATTATATGACTATAAATGTATATATGTATTTAAATCTGTAAATATTTTTCAAAATGTATACTGTATGTGTGTGTCTTTATATAGACATAATAAATATACACAGTACACACACACACATGTATTATATAATCAAAAACTATTTTGGATGCGATTAATTGCAATTAATCATGATTAATCATTGACTAGCACTACATATAATGTGCCAATTTTAAAATGCTGACTAATACTAAGCCAATAATTATGTTCATATTATGGCCAATGACTGATGCATGACAGAATTAGTTGTGATAAATAATCTAAATAAACGTCTAATTAGGTAGCACTCCTTTTATATACACAGTACAGCATGAAAATTGATATTCATTTTAAGATTTTCTGATGATTACATTTGACTGTTTTTTTTTTTTTTTTTTTTTAAAAACATAACTTTATGAGAATGGTAAATGGCAGCAAAGGAAATCGAATTATAAAAAAAGAGAAATGAGTGTCCAGTATTTTTCCTGACATATATCCAGTATTGATGAATATCATAATTTTTCATTTCTAATTTTGGCCAGTAACTATTACAATACCAATATATTGTGTGTGGTAAACACTTCAATTAGATTTTTTTTTTTTTTCTTTATCCAAACAAAACGCAGATTAAAAAAAGGAAGTAATACTGTATCATTGAGAAGACGCCTGAAGACCCTCATGACTGTGTGTCAAGGTTAATAAGTTATAAGTTACATATTATCATGTGGTATGACTGCCCAAAATAATTTGTTGAAAAGAAAAGAAAAGAAAAGAAAAGAAAAGAAAAGAAAAGAAAAGAAAAGAAAAGAAAAGAAAAGAAAAGAGAAAGAAAAGACAAGACACCCTAGTTGAACAGGGTAGAAATAAATGAATAATAAAAATAAATGAAAAATAAAAATAAAAAACTGATCAAGATTTGTGTATTGTCTTGGTCGATAACTGATAAACATATACATACTGTTTTGATAAATAATCTAAATAAATGTCTAATTAGGTAGCACTCCTTTTGAATATACAGTACAACATGAAAAACTGATTTTCATTTTGAGATTTCTCTAAAGATTTATATTTGGCAGTGTTTTTTGCATAATAACTTTATGAGAGTGTTAAATGGCAGCAAAGGAAATTGAATTATAAAAATGAGAAAGGAGTATCCAGTATTTCCTGATACATATCCAATATTGATGGACATCATAAATTTTTATTTCTAGTTTTGGCAAGTAACCATTACAGTACTGATATATTATGTATAGTAAACAATGAATTCAAATAGAAATTATTTTTTCATGGCAAATGAAAGTCATGTTTTCCAACCAAAATGCAGTTAAAAAGGAAGTAAAATCATTGAGAAGGCCCCTTAAGACCATCATGACTCTGTGTCAAGGGGTTAATAAATTATAAGTTATATATTATCATGTAGTATGACTTTCCAAAATAATTGCCTTAAAATGTGTTTAAAAAAGAAGAAAGAAAAGGCAAGACACCCCAGTTGAATAGGGTAAAATAAATAAATAATTAACTGAGATCATCTTGCTTGCAGTTGACTGATTACATTAAGAACGGTTTTGTTTTATGAAGTTTTATGAAATGTTGTTTAAATATGCAAATGAGGTAATATCTGATTAAATAAGCACTATTTTGTAATTCTAAATCAGAAATCTAAACACTGGATAAAGTCAGTAACAAAATTCTTTTCATTTTTTCGTTCTTTTCAATAATTATGTTCCTGGCCGATAACTAATAAATGGCAGATACCAACAAAGCAACCAACAAAGTCATGTTATCCGACCAAAATGCAGATTAAAAACACAAAATGGGAAGTAATAGCACTGAGAAAACCCCTGAAGACCCTCATGACTTTGTGTCAATGTTAATAAGTTATAAGTTACATATTATCATGTGGTATAACTGCCCAAAATAATTATTACATTGTACATATGTTTATAAAAAAGAAAAGAGAAAGAAAAGACAAGACACCCCATTTGAACAGGGTAAAAATAAATAAATAAATACAAAAAAAAAACAAAAAAAAAAACTGAAATGTTATTTAAATATGCAAATAAGGCAATATCTAATTAAATAAGCACTAATTTGTATTTCCAAAACAGAAATTTGAACACTGGATGAAGTCAGGTAAACAAAAAAGAATATTTTTTCATTCTTTTCAATAATTATGTTCATATTATGTTTATATTATGATAAACTGTTCATATTATGATAAACCGATTACTGATAAATGGCAGATACTGTTTTGATAAATAATCTAAATAAATGTCTAATTAGGTAGCACTCATTTTGAATATACAGTACAACATGAAAAATTGTTATTCATTTTGAGATTTTTCTAAAGATTTATATATAAATTGCAGCAAAGGAAACTGAATTACAAAAATGAGAAATGAGCATCCAGTATTTCCTGATACATATCCAATATTGATGGACATCATAATTTTTTATTTCTAAATTCAGCCAGTTACCATTACAGTACTGATATGTAAACACTGAATTCAAATAGAAATGGTAAATCAAAGTCATGTCATCCAGCCAAAAAGCAGATTACAAACACAAAACAGGAAGTAATATCTTTAAAACAGGAAGCAATATCATTGAGAAGACCCCTGAAGACCCTCATAACTGTGTGTCAAGGTTAATAAGTTATAAGTTACATATTATCATGTGGTATGACTGCCCAAAATAATTATTAAATTTCTTATATGTTCAAAAAAAAAGAAAAGAGAAAGAAAAGGCAAGACACCCCAGTAGAATAGGATAAAAATAAATAGGTAAATGAAAAAATAATAATACTAATCTGAAATGTTATTTAAATATGCTAATGAGGCAATATCTAATTAAATAAGCACAAATTTTTATTTCCAGAACAGAAATTTGAACACTGGATAAAGTCAGGTAGAAAATTCTTTTCATTTTTCTTTTTTTTTTTTTTTCAATAATTATGTTCATATTATGGCCGATAACTGATAAATGGCAGATACTGTTTGGATAAATAACCTAAATGAATGTCTAGGTAGCACTCCTTTTGAATATACAGTACGACATGACAAATTGATATTCATTTTGAGATTTTTCTAAAGATTTATATTTGGCAGTGTTTTCTGAATAATAACTTTATGAGAGCGTTAAATGGCAGCAAAGGAAATTGAATTATAAAAATGAGAAATGAGCATCCAGTATTTCCTGATATACATGTCCAATATTGATGGACATCATAATTTTTAATTTCTAATTTTTGCCAGAAACCATTACAGTACTGATATATTATGTATAGTAAACACTGAATTCGAACCATAGTGTGTTGCTTATGAAGGTTTTGGAAGAAAAATACACAGAACAGGCTGGTAAATCACTGCCACCTTATTAATCATATTACAAACACACATAGTGTAACATCAGTGATATTATACAGGAAAACTCAGTTTTTGGCTTGTTTTTATCCTTTGTGTGTGTGAAGAGAGAAATAGACTAGCATGCTAAGACAGAGATCTATTGCACTGACTTCTCTGTTTCTTATTTTCACGTTATATTATGCAAAACATTCCCCTCCACCACTTCATTTCTCTCTCTCTCTCCCTCTCCCAGTGTCCTCTCCTCTCCTCCTCTCTGAAATCCAATCTGAGCTGTGCTCCACGTCTGAATCAAAGAGGAAAATCAGCTTGATTTGGACTCCTGCTGATCCAGAGGATGTGTGTGCGTCTGGATGTGCGTGCGCGCGCGGGGGGGAGGGGTGGGAGGCTATTGGTATTCTGATTTTATGTGAGAAAAAACGAGTGTGTGCGAATATGGGACCTGCTCCCACAGCCAAATCAAAGGCTGTTTTAATGCCATTGTCTCCTTCCTGTAAAACAGGATCATATTTACTGTCATAATTGCTTGTTGATGTTTTAATGAAATAAGAGAAGCACATAAGCTATCTGTCTGCATGGATGCTCGTCTCAAGAGGCTGACAGTAAGCTCATGGGCTTTTGCCTTATTCCCCCTGTCTGATACTCAAATCCCATATTAGGCACATAAATAAGAGATGCAGTTATTTAAAATGGCTTCTGCACAGTTAAACTGATTTTGCTTTTTCTTGTGCTGCTTGTACATATGCGTGTGGTCTCGCTACATTACCCTCTATTGTCCGGCACTCGGAGTCTAGCCCCGGTGCAGAGGTGGATGCCAGTGGCGGCGTTTTGGCAGGCTTTGGCGGAGCCCCGGTGCCAAGAGCGCAGGTCAGTGAGGCGTGGAGAGAACATCCAAACATGGCTCCTTTCCTCCACGGCCCTGGCAGGGCCAGCACCTCTGTTCTCTGCCCAAGCTACACACGCTCCACGTTGGGATCTGGACGCGCAGCCTGTGCGCTAACCGAAAATCAGATTTATTGCCTTAATGATGCGAATAAGTATCGTCCCACGACAGTTTTTTTCTGGGTTGTGCTAGCTTGTGGTTAACAGCTGGTTACAGCTGTACCAACTGAAGACTGGCAGCTGCAGACGCAGCCGTCATTTTTCTTTTCTGGGTCAATGAAATTACTTTTTGTCTGACATTATTCAAAAATACATTAAAAATGCAATTCATACGTACAATAACTTATATACACTTCTGTGATGAGCATATTTTTCATTTTCATATTATGCAAGTTTCATATTTTTTGAAGGGTATGAAATCAGAAATGTCAGGGTGAAACAACTGCATAATATCATAAAGAAGAAAAAATCCTCTTTAAAAGAATGAAATTAATGAAAGGCAAAAAAAGAAGTCTGTCAAAATCTTGTTATATTGTACTTTGTTAATATTTCAACAGCATTGCTGTACTACGTTTTACTAACAAACTAAATAAATAAATATGTAATTTAAAATAAATTATTTTGTAATGGACAATCATGTGGTGCAACCAACAAAGTCATGTTATCCAACCCAAATGCAGATAAAAACATAAAAAAGGAAGTAATATCATTAAGAAGACCCCTGAAGACCCTCAAGATATACCCTTGAAGACACACGTCTGTGTGTCAAGGTTAATAAGTTATATATTGTCATGTGGTGTGACTGCCTAAAAACAGTTATTAAATTTGATATTTGTTTAAATAAGTGAATGCATACATAAGGCAAGACAATAAATAAATAAATAAAATTTATGGATATTATCTTGCTTGATTACATTAAGAACTGTTTTACAAGTTTTCTGAAATGTTTTAAATATGCAAATGAGGCGTTAACTAATTAAAAATGCACTAATTTGCATTTTCAAAACAGAAATCTGGATAAAGTCAGGTTCAAAATGAATTCCATTTTTTTGACATTATAGTCAAAGGTTTTGCAGTGGCTTTTTTCTAACAGAGGGATCTCCTCGTATCACTCACTAAATCAGAATATTTTCACCATGTTTTTAGGAATAAAATCAGGCAAATGATGTATCAACAAACACTGGAGTACTGAAGAGGAAATTTCTGAATGCATGATGGGGACAAAAGATATGCATTGTAATTGTGTATGTACTTAAAAGTGTATTTTGGATGTTATATTTCCACTTGTCCACAACACTATAAAAAACCAAATGAAAATGCAAAGTAACAACATGTCTAAGAATTCAAACTACATTTGTTAAAGATTTCTCCTTTGTCATGTTAACTCTTATTTATCAATGACCTTTTTGTGAACTATGTTGTGTTCACACAGCAAACAGAGGACATACGAATGAGTGCAGTCACACTTGTAACGCACAGGTACCATTATAGAGCGTTCTCAATCAGTTGTGATGTTAACCTCAATTATAGGCTTCCAGAATGTTCTAAACATGCTCATCCCACTGGCAGATTGGGAGGAGAGGAGAGAAAATTAAACACAATTTGACGGGGTAGAAATTGGCCCTCTCTCTGTGCGCCATAACCGCTTCACCTCCACAAATCACCACCTTGCAGCGTCCAGCATATCTCCTCTTATTTCCTTTACTGTCAAGCTCGGCATTTTAGCCCGTCACACTCGTGTGCCGCAGCTGTGATTATGGGCATCAGAGCTGCTTGTTAATATATTTGTGCGTGCGGACGGTGTGTGTTTGTGTGTACAGTCCATGCGTGGACAGTCCCTTGACTGACACCCAATCTGCATTCGGCGGGATTGCTTTCTTCTCTCCTGTGTGGTTAAAGGGAGGAGGGATACAAACGACAGCAGATCTCCGTTCACCTAATCAGACATCTTTGATTGATCTGCCCCTATGCCTGGCTGTGATTGGTGTCCTGGATGGGCAAGAGATGGAGAAGCGTATGAGTATTTGTTTCTCTTCTGCACTGTAATAACTGTAAAAAAGTATGCAGTAAACAGCACTTTAGAATAGAAACAGGGGTATCTGAAATTGGTGTTGACCTAAAGAGACCAAAACCAAGCAAGATAGTTCCAGAAGGGGCAGAGTGATGGTCATGGATGTGCAAAACTCATGCATGGCAAACTGATAGTATTCTTAAGTTTGCCATAAATGAAGACTATGATACCTCAAGCCTCAAGCCATCCTAGGTGTATATGACTTTCTTCTTTCAGATGAATACAGTTGGAGTGTCCTAGCTCTTCCAAGCTTTATAATGGCAGTGAATGAGTGTTGAGATTTTGAACCCAAAAATCTGCATTCATCGATCAGAAAAAGTGCTCCATGTGGCTCCATGGGGTTAATAAAGGCCTTCTGAAGTGAAGGCCTTCTTTTGTGTAAAAAAACATATTCTTAATTATAAACTGTAATCTCTTGTAGACGTGACGTACACGTTCACAAGAGAGTGGCGTTATCCGGCAGATAAGGTTTATATACATTAAAACATCATAAAAGTTTACATACACCTTGCAGATTCTGATGTTTACATATCATTCACAAGAGAAAATAGTTGAATTTATAAAAATGACCCCGTTCAAAAGTTTACATACACTTGATTCTTAATACTGTGTTGTTACTTGAATGATCCACAGCTGACATATATATATATATATATATATATATATATGAATATATTTTTAATGATGATATATATATTTTGTTAGTGATTGTTGTTGATGAGTCCCTTGTTTGTCCTGAAAAGTTCACCGCCCGCTGTTCTTCAGAAAAATCCTTCAGGTCGCACAAATTCTTTGTTTTTTTAGCATTTTTGTGTCTTTGAACCCTTTCCAATAATGACTGTATGATTTTGTGATCCATCTTTTTCACACTGAGGACAACTGAGGGACTCATATACTTTTTGAATTTGAAGATCAGAGTACATTTAACCTATTTTGTCTTCTGGGAAACATGTAAGTATTTTCTGTAGCTTATGAAGAGCCGTAGCAGTACTAAATGAAATGAAAATATGATATTTAGATAAAATAAGAAAAATGTACACACCTTCATTCTGTTCAAAAGTTTATACATATGAAACACTGCTGCTACACATATAATATATATGAAATAACCCCCATTTATAACATACATGACATTACCCCGTAGCAGATCTATACAGGTGGAGCTGGGAAAGGAGAAGGGTTTCTGAAGCGTGCTTCAGCAAGCACTGGCCAAGTATGTGGCTGCTGATGTGATGGGAACCAATTAGTTGTGCAATGACAATATATCAGATTGAGTTAAAACCTATCAGCCTACGCCATATAGGGTTTTATGACAGAACTTTGTGTTATTTAATCAAATAAATGCAGTCTTGCTGAGCATAAGAGACGTCTTTCAAAAGCATTAAAAAATCTTGCCAACCCCAAACATACAGATGGTGGTGTATTTAAAAGAAATACTCATGAGTAATTTGCAGGTTTTGAATGGGATAATTTAATTTAATTAAGAAGACCAGTGGAGGACTATTGAGGAGGGGTCAAAAATGTGTTGTGTTGTAAATAAGTGTTACTGCATTACTAAAAAAAAAAAAAAAATCCTTTGTGATTGTATTTTTAAATATATTAAAAGCACTGTTATGATTTGTTTATTTTAATTTTTAGTCATAATGGTTATACGTTTTACCAAAGTGGCTTAAAATGACTATGTTAAATATCAGAATATATTTACTTACATATCATGAAACTAGACAATATTTGCATTAAGTGTAATATGTACCTTGAGTCTGATTCCTGTGGGCTTGAATGGATTTGATGTTTTACCTAGAGTCCTAAAACTTGTATACATTGTACATCTGCTGGATTCTTGTAGAAAAAGCAAGAACACAGCAATTTCAGTTTAAAATTGTGTTTTACCACATGACATGCAAGAGACATAGCTAGTAAAATTGGTACTGTCCTGGGACGTCTGATCACTCTACACATGTCTGAGACGAGTTTGTCACACACTCTGTTTCACACACTGCCTTTACTGTATAAAACACACAGTGTCCTTAGAGGGCCTCTCTCCGGCTCACTTCAGCTCTCTCGTTTCCACACCGACCGGCAGTGTCAGGTTAGGGGATATATTTTCACATGGGCCTCAGGAAGTAGTGGTCTGGCCCAGCCATAATGTGGGGACATTTGTGTGTTTATGTATGTGAGTGTTATTCGCTGTGCTCAGACATGTAACAAGCTAACTGCATTTTAATGTTATTTTATCAGAGTAATATACCATAATCTACTAAATCTTTAACCTGCAGCCTACAAAAACATTTTTTCAATTATTTATTTAAATGGAGATTAAGCAGAAATTTTTACATTTGAATTAAGCAGAAAAAAATGTTGTGTAACAACTAACAACTTTCTATTTAATAAAAAATTATCAAAGGGTGAGTTCACCCAAAAATGAAAATTAGCCCATTTTTTTTTACCCCAGACATCCTTTTTTAGCCTCCAGATATCCTAGGTGTATATGACTTCCTTCTTTCAGACAAGTCCAATCGGAGTTATAATAAAACATTTTCTAGCTCTACCAAGCTTTATAATGGCTTGGGCGGGCATTTCTCTTCAACAGTCCAAACAAGTCCAATAAAGTGCATCCATCCATAATAAAAAAGTGCCTCACACGGCTCCAGGGGGTGAATAACAGCCTCCTGTAGCGAATCAATGCGTTTTTGTAAGAAAAATATCCATATTTAAAACTTAGTAATCGGTTTAATCTAGTTTGTGCCAACTGGTTGTGCATGGAAGCCTTTCCGGGCGGATGGTGTAGGTTGTTGGCGTTGTGCATGCGCCGCTCAGAAATGACGAACACGAAAGCGCAGTGGAGAAACGTAAACAAAGCAAAGGTCACGAATTAGAAGTGCAAAACGAAGATTTGTAAACAAAAATGTCTGAGGATTTTGATATAAGCCAAGATGAGACTGGTAAGGAAACTTTGCTTCCTTTGCTCCTGTAAACAAATTTTTTTTCGAGACTCACCGGCGCAAGTGCAATGCAGACTTCCTACATCATCCACCCAGAACAGCTTCAGTGTACGACTGTTCACACAAGCTAGAGAAAAGTGAATATTATGTTTTAAATATGAATATTTTTCTTACAAAAACACATTGATTTTGTCACACCCCTGTGGACTGTTTTTGTGGTTTTCCCTATGTATGCCCTTATTTGGTCTTTCCTGTTCCGTCTTCAATTATTACGTCACTTTTTGATCGTTTACACCTGTCCTCGTCTGATTGGTCTGTGTATTTAAGTTTGTTGTGATCACCATTTGCTTGTCGGTTATTGTTTATGTCACTTTGTGTAATTCTAAGTCTTTTCGTGTTTGTTTGCGTGTGGATTCCCTGCTATTCCTGTCCGTTCCTGTTCCTATGGTGGATTGTTTAATAAATGCGTATGTACTGGATCTCCTCGTCCCTACTCCTCATTCCCCGCATGCGACAGCGTGACAGATTTACTACAGGAGAGCTTTTGTTCATCCCCCGGAGCCATGTGGAGTACTATTTATTATGGATGGATGCACTTTATTAGACTTGTTTGGGACTATTGAAAAAAAAAAACGCCTATGTCATTATAAAGCTTGGAAGTGCCAGGATAATTTTTAATATAACTTAGATTGGATTTGTCTGAAAGGAAGAATA
>JAHKKF010517008.1:0-15124 GCA_019740295.1 Labeo calbasu | reverse complement strand
AAAAGGGGATATTATTTTTACAGATTAATTAAAAACCACTGCATGGATTTTTATCATTATAGGATAGATTTGTACATACACTGCCAACACACATTACTGTTCAAACAACATGAAAAAGTGAACCTAGCATCCGATGACCCCTTTAAGGATGTTTGATTTGCTGTATGTCAGAAAGAAAAGAGCCATGTGCACACCTTCACTTTTCTCCTGTGGCGTCGGGTCACTCGCCTGCCAGCCGTCAAAACCTGGAGGGAGATCTGGTCGCGACATCCAACTCTCGACCCAGCAGTGGTAGTTCCTACAGCAGAAAAACACTGTTGAATCTCCAAAACAATGTCATTTACATACTGTAAGTGTCCAAATATGTGTGTTTTTAAGTTTTTTCTGTAGTTTATGTATAGTTTTTGATTTGCATGTGTTTTGCATGTGTTGTTTGGGTGAAAGACGTGTTTCTTCATACCATATCATATCTCTGGTGCTGGTGTCTATTTCATTTTTCTCGTTGAGATAGCGCTCGATTACAAGATTGCTGTTGGTATCATGGGCCGAATAGAAGTTTGTGACCACCCTGCATGGGATTCCCAGAGCACGAGACACTGAGGACAAACACAAAAACCTGCTTCATCTGTCTGCATTTACACACTGACTGCACAACGACCCAAAACACAACCACATCCGTGATGCGAAAGTAACAAGAATGCACCTAGAATCAAACAAAATGCCCATGCACTGCATAAACTACCATTCAAAGGTTTGTGTAAAGTTTTTATTTATTCCGCAAGCATGCATTAAATTGATCAAAAATAACAGTAAAGACAATGTTACAAAGTGTTTCTATTTAAAATAAATTTGGTTCTTTTGAATTTCCTATTCATCAAAAATTTTTCCACAAAAATACTGGGTAACACATTGGGTTTCCAACACTGATAATAATCAGAAATATTTTTTTTTTGAGCAGCAAATCAGCATATTAGAATGATTTCTGAAGGATTATGTGACACTGAAGACTGAAAATTCAGCTTTGATCACAGAAATAAATTCACATATAAAACTCTTATTTTAAATTAGATCCCACTTTTTTTAAGCAATAAATGAGAAGCGCTACATCGTCTAATAGGATCATTTAATACCTGTACAGGCGACGGCTGCAAAGACCCAGCACTGGCCGTAGCGCACCGGCATACAGGAAGTCCTGTCCCACGTCTTTAGGATCTGAACGCTTCCTCTCCAGGACAAGGGGCTCACACCGCCATCAAACGTGTTCTTCCAGCAGCCCTCCAGCACGCCGTAATCCCGGTCATTGCTGTTGATCTGTGCAGGGAATGAGAAAACATCATCTTAATGTCTGATAACTACAGGAAAATGTATTATTATTAATGCTGAAAACTTCATATTTTGTGGAAACGGTCATACATTTTTCATTTTGTAGATACTTTGATGAATAAAAAGTTCAAAAGAACAACATTTATTTGAAATAGCAATCTTTTTGTAACATTATAAATATCTTTACTGTCACTTTTACGCATCAACTTAATGCATCCTTGCTGAATGAAAGTATTCATTTCTTTCAAAATGAACATCCTAATAGCCCCAAACTTTTGATTGGTAGTATATGTTTTATTCAGTTCTGCAAAGTATTGATGAAAACAGTTCCATTTAATTAAAAATGTACTATTTTTCATGTTTTTTTTTGTGCGTGTGTGTGTGTGTGTGTATTAGAGTACTGACCATAGCACTCAGCACTCTTGTGACATAAATGACGTTTCTGCGTCCAGAACAGTCCTTCCCAGGGTTCCTCCTGTATTTAGGGTTCATGTCCAGGATTCTCAAACAAGCGTCCAGTATGCCCTCCTCGAACTACGGAACAAGCACGACAGAGCCACAATCAGTGTGTAAATAATACACTCTTACACAACACAACTGACTAAAACATTTACAGAAAGTATTTTCCCTCAAAAAGCCTTTAGGCATGTAAAATCTGAGATCCAGCAAGCAATTAGATTTAATGGAAAACACATGATAACTTTCTGAAACTCCTGGAATCTTAGATGTTTTGCATCAGTAATCTCACATGTGTCTCTACTAAAATTTCAGGTGAGATTTCAACAATGTCTCAAATTGTGCTCAGAAGTCTGCCATCAAAAACAAGAAATCTCAATATGAACTTAATGTATAATATTTATAATGCAAAAAATATTAATGATACAAAAACAGGCTTCATTTTCTTCATGCTTTTCATTTTGGAGGTGATTTGGATTAGTATGGTTATTGTTAACTACAACTATAAAGACATAACCGAAAAAAAAAAAAGTGTTAAAAAAAATAAGTGTTAACAGAAATAAAATAACGTCTAGAAAATTAGTTTATGTTTTTCTTATTTAAAGTTAAATTATTAAAATTAATAAATATTACTATTTTATTTTTTATATTTTATGTTTTATTAAGCTTATTTTATTTCACAATTACAAAAAAAATGACATGCAAAATTTTTATTTCGTTGAAGTTGAAGTACTAAAATTACCAAAACAAAACTGAAATAAAAATTCATAAAATCAGATATATTTAAAAAAAGATGCATAACAGATTACTAAAACTGTAACTAAAATTTAAATATTAAATATCAAAATAAAAATGAATATATATGAACATATATATCTTTACCAGTCTTTGAATCTCTCTTTGTTGCAAAATTTCTACTTTTAAGTGGAAGTACTAAAATTACTAAACAAAACTGAAATAGAAATTAATAAAATTTTATATATTAGAAAAATAAAAACGACAAAAACAGAATTACTAACATTTTAACTGAAATTAAAATATTAAATATAAATACGTAAACTTTCTTCAGACTTATTTTATTTCAGTTAGTTGCCAAGGCAAAATTTCAAATTTTAAGTTGAAGTACTAAAATTACTAAAACAAAACTGTAATTAAAAAATTAGTAAAATCTGATATATTAAAAAAAATGAAATGACAAAAACAGAATTACTAAAACTTTAACTAAAATTACACTGAAAACAGGAAATATAAAAGTAGAAACCAATACAAAATATTAATAAATACTACGCTACTACAGTAATGATACTAAAATAACACTGATTTGGATATGTTCTCATCAGGCTTTGTGGAATTTACACAAATAACTGTTTCTCACCAGCTATTTCTTCTTTTTCATGTTATTTACCTTCATTCTTGTCTCTGCTTTCATGCATCACACTGCCTTTTGAGCAGAGCTCATTTGTTTGTGTTTTTAGGAGGTAAGCTCAGCGTATTGAGCACAGCCAGATTGTGAACATGTGTAATCGTGGGTTTGTTTATTGGTACCTGTCCAAAATACCAGGCCAGAGGGACTGGGTATTCGGCATCACCCCTGAAGATGATCCCATCCTGGGCCAGAACGTACTCGGCCAGTTTTTCCTCACTGTCCATGTAGACCACATCTCCTGTAAATCAGAGCATGGGTTGAGTACGCAGAGATCTTACTCATCTGTCTTTGTCATCTGCTCGTATAAAGAACAGGATATCCGTGTCTATAACCTTAAGGCGTGTGCATGTGTGGAACACCCAAACGCATCTGTTTTCACTCACTTGGGCACCAGGGATTGAAGAGCAGTATGAACTCGAACTGGATGCGCCCATCTAGAGTCAGGACGTACCGGCCGATGGGAGCGTCAGGGGCGGCGCAGACAGAAAGACAAACGGTGTCTCCGGGCGGACTGCTCACCGTCGCGCTCCAACACGTGTCGTCGATCTCATTGCTGAGGCCGAACACGGCCCTGGTGCCGTACTGCTCCTCTGGCTGAGGGCCTATCAAACGTCAGAACAAAATCATCAACAATAATCAAAACCAAACGGGGCTTTATGGGCTTTATGTGTGTGTCTGGATAGTTTCAAATGCAATTTTATGGAAATTACCCAAAATATGATTAAATTTTGTGTATGGGTCACTTAGAAAATGATCAGAGATACGCATATTTTCCTTTTTTTCCAAAAATAATGTTATAATCTTACAAATTTCAAATTAATGCTGTTCTTTTGAATGTTCTATTCATCAGAGAATCCAGAAATATATATATAAAATATATCATTATTTCAACAAAAATATGAGGCAGAACAACTGTTTCAACATAGATAATAATCAGAAATGTTTCTTGAGCAGCAAATCAGCATATTAGAATGATTTCTGAAGGATCATGTGATGCTGAAGACTGGAGTAATGATGCTGAAAATTCAGCTTTGATCACAGAAATAAATTACATTTTACTACATTTTCACATAGAAAACACTTATTTTAAATTGTAAAAATAATTACGTGTTTTTGATCAAATAAATGCAGCCTTGGTATAAGATACTTTTTTAAAAAAGCATTATAAATCTTGGTGACACATTTGTTAACATTAGTTAATGTATTAACTAACATGAACGAACAATGAACAGTACAATTATTACAGAATTTCTAAATAATCTTTGTTAATGTTAGTTAATAAAAATCGCAGTCGTTCATTGTTTGTTCATGTTAGTTCACAGTGCATTAACTAATGTTAACACTTGTGATTTTAATAATGCATTAGTAAATGCTGAAATTAACATGAACTAAGATTAATAAATGATGTAGCAAGTAATGTTCATTCTTAGTACATGATAACTAATGTAGTTAACTAATGTTAACTAATTAACCTTATTATAATGTGTTACCAAAATCTTTCTTTTTTTATTCACATTTACAACTACATTTGAAGAGTTCATTTGCAAAAACAGTTAACAGTTCAAAAATCTGTTAATGATAATTGGAATTGTGCATTCCAATTATTCGTAATCAAACTGCAGTTGGGTTATTTTGATATAAAGTAAAAATAACTTAAAAAACATGATTTTTGAAAATTAAAAAAAAAAAAAAATGAATTAACTGTTTTTGAATTAACTCTTCATTTGCTCTAAAGTAAATGTTATTCATTCATATTAATTTAGGCAACACTGCATGTAATCTTCATGCATAATGCAACCTCAGGATGCACTGGTAACAAGCTCAGTGGAATAAAATCATCTATTTGATGGTGAATCTTAAAAGTATCTTCTGAAATGCAGCCACTATAATGTTGCTGGTTTAAAAAAAAACTGTTCACATTAAGTATAAAGGGTTTCATGGGGATGGATTGTTTCATCTAAGCTCATGTAATTAGTCACAAAATTCTGGACTTACAGACGTTCACAAATACAATACGATGTCTACATATTCACACCAAAATCCCCCTCTTTCAATCTTAAACAGCGTTCAGGAATGTGTCAGCAGCTGTGGCACCAATCTCTGAATCTCTGGGAATGTGCACTGACCCCTCGCACTGACCCCTCGTTTAAAGGCCGCCGGACAAACGCACACACTGCAATTCAGCTTGGAAGTGTTCCAGAGCAGCAGTCCTGTGAACTCGCTCCAGAGCGCTAAACTTCCCATCAGAACTACAATATAAACAGAAGTTCTGAATCATGGGTAAGTTTTAGTTTGTCTAGCTCTAAGAAAAAAGTCAATGCCTGACTGATGTCTTCTTTAATCTAAGATTTTTTTCCAAATCATGACATTTTGATTGGTTTCTGCCACGTCATGATGGGTAGCCCCGCCCGCTACAAAATCCCCCACTGTCAACAAAAAGGAAAATTCTGTTTACTCACCCACATGTCATTCCAAATCTGTATGCAATTTTTTTCTTTTGCTTTATTTTGCTATATTTTTGATGAACAATGGTTCCCACTGACCATTTCTTATGTGCACTTTAAGATTTTATGCACATCTTGTCATTTCAATCTAACATTTTTTATGCAACACCCAAAATGTGCATTAAAAAATGTGCATCAGTTTCCCTTTCGACGAGACAGATTGCTTGTCACTGTCCTACCTGGTTTGGAGGTGTAACTGTCTGCAAAAACATGTTTGTGCTTATTATTATACTTTTTCTTTTTCTAAACAAATTGTGTGGTGCGTTTTCTGAACGTTTACCAAAACCAATAGTTTTGTACTCGACTCTTTGATAACTTCTAAGGAGTTTACATGTGCATTACATCTCGCCATAGATTCCGTTAAACATGCCAGAGGGTCTTGTTTTCTTGACATTAGTGTTATCTGAGTCTGAGCAGAGTCTTTCCTGTCTGAACGCCAGCGTTTACACGCTGCTGCCTCCCTTTGTGTTCACTAATGTCTTTATGTTATCTCATGTTCCAGCTCCAACAAATGACAGAATCTGTAACATAGAAAATCAACAAGAGCCCTGACATTCTCTCTGTTAACCTTCATCCTCAACTGCACTTGTTGAGCATTATGTTTCATTTTTTTTAGATTTTCTTCAAAAGAAAGAACAATTGTCAGAGCATTTGTAAGGGGAATTCCTGTCACCTGAGAACTGACTATTCTGATCATTACCAATCTTTTCTATATTACTGTCAGAGCCATTTTTAAAGAGTTTGAAAAAAGTTTACAAATTTGGTTAATTTAGTAAGTCCTCTGGCGTGTCAGTCAACACTCTTATTAAGTATAAAACAATTCCAAAAATAGTAAAATAATCATTTGCAACATTTGTAATATAAAATATATTAAATGTTTATTTCTGTAAGAACTTAAGGTATTTCACCAGAACTGGGTGACAAGTAGCCACAGAATTAAACCATCCTTTCTTTCCATAACCCACCTGCAAAAAACATATCAGCAAACCTGACATGTCTGGAAAATGACTGACAGGCAGATATAAATATTGCAGACAGTAGGGGTATAAAATCCATAAAATATGGCAACTACATTTATATGTTTTTGTCCTAAACTATTACATCTTGATAATGTCTCAGCTGACAAAAACATGTTGTAAGAATGTTGGTAACACTATTCAAGGAGTCATTTGTTAACATCAGTTAGTACATTAACTAACATGAATGAACAATGAATAATTGGTCAATTGTCAATATATAAATATACCATTGTTTGTTCATGTTAGTTCACAGAGCATTAACTAATGTTAACAAACACAACTTTTAATTTTAATAATGCATTAAAAAATGCTGAAATTATCATGATCTAAGACTAATAAATGCTGTAGAAGTATTGTTCATTCTTCATGTTAACTAAAGTTGTTAAGTAATGTTAACATTAACTAAGGAACCTTATTGTAAAGTGTTACTGGAATGTGTTACTAACATTCCCATTTGGTTATAAACATATTATTTCTGAATGTTCTCCGAGCATTCAAAACGTCCAGTTTTTAATATGTTTAAAAATGTTTTTTCTTGGTTATGCGTACATGAAGGGAACATTCCTTTTTATTTATTTGCAAACATTCATTCTCATGTTCTCTGAACAATTTGAAACAAACAGTAACACTTTAGAAAACACTGATGAACGTCCAAGTAAAACATTCCAGGAAAGAACATTCCATCATAACTTTGAATGAACGTTCTATTAACGTTACTGGTAGAATGTTTGCTCATAGCTTTGAAAGAAACTTGTCAGAACATTATCCAAGATTTTCAGAACGTTTCCCGTTAGCTGGGTATTGAAATATTAGGGTGAGAGATCTCTGTGCATTACCTGTCTCCGCAGTGATGTGCAGCTGAGTGTATCCGGGCTGGTAAGAGCCAGAGTTCAGGTACAGGTTGATGGTGAAGGCCTGTCCTCTCCGCACGATCAGCCGATCCGTGCCGTTTAGCTCCGTGTGGTGATCCGTGTTATTAAACTGACACGCCAGATCCCAGGTGCCGATGTCCAGAGCTGCATAAACACAGGATAAATTACCTACATGAACATCACACTGATACTAACAAAAACTGGGGCTTTGGTAATAATTACTCTAAAAGCTTTTTCAATCTGATTGGTCAAGCAGCATTTCAAAAGTACTGATATCAGTGTGGTGAGGATTTTAGAATTACTCTTTTTGCAGGTTACCTTGTTACACCAGTAGGTGGCGACAAGGGACTGTCTTAATGAGTGAGTCATTGAATCATTCTTGCAACCAATTCATTCAGGAACAAATGACTTTATGAATGAGCAAATTATCATTTTGTTAGTAGCCTAATATTCGGGTTTTGTAACCATATCCAATCAATGACTAATGGATCAAAGTAAGCCTCGTCCTACATATATATATAGCACTACAATTATGCACGGCACTCCAAGGTTCTTCTAAAATTTAGACTAAACAGTGTGACCTCCTCTTGACCACCATTTATGAGCATGCCATTCATAGCACTGGAGTATAAATTCCCAATTTGCTCTGTTTACTTTCAGGATATTTCCCTGAGGTGATGTTTGACTGCATTCACTTTTAAAGTGGAAGAAAGGAATTTCACTTATATTACCTGCTGTGTTTTGAAGTCACAATAAGTGTTTGTTTACATTGTCAGTTTATAAGTACATGATTGTACAATGTTCTTCAGTGTAGTTCTTGCACAAAACACACAATAGGAATAACTATTATATTAAAATGACAAAATGTACAATCTGTTCGGTGTGTTTCAGATCTGTTGAGATGCTTGAATGTTTCTAATAGGAGCGTCTGTTAAGGAGATTCAATGTAAAGAATGCATTGCACATGTGAAGCATGTGGTTTATGTTTAACAGATGCTGTCTTCAAGGACACTTCATTGAGACATGTCTGTCACTGATTGACCGCTGACACTCAGTTATTCGGTTCTAAATCATCTCAACATATAGAGTTTCTCTTCTTTCATCCTTTCCATATGCTTTTTAAACGTTTAAGTGAGATTTTATTGTTAATAAAATAAATATATTTATAAAATGATTCTAAAATAAATAATATTTATTATAATGTGAGCACAGAAAATTCAGACTAGTGTCTTAATCATTGTCTGTCCTTCCGTAGATTTCAATAATCTCTTGATAATACCATGAAAATGTGGATCTTGTTAAAATATACTAACATTTTAGGTCTTTCGCTTTCAGGCTGTCATTTAAAAAGTGTTTCATTTTTGTCCTAAAGTGTTTTTGGAAGCAAAACTGCTATAATGAGACAGAATGAAATTCTATAATTTCTGAAATTACATCATTATCATACATTATATGCAATATTGTGATGCTCTTTATCACACATCTGGGTTATGTGATTTAATGGAAAGTTTGGGGGGGGGGTGTCTTTGTTTATCTGGGANTACATTATATGCAATATTGTGATGCTCTTTATCACACATCTGGGTTATGTGATTTAATGGAAAGTTTGGGGGGGGGGTGTCTTTGTTTATCTGGAACAACAGAAAGGTAGGGAGATGGATGGACTTTTAAATTACTAGAGACTCATGAGAATGCAGATTGAGTTTCTCTCTTCACTATGTTGTAAACTAACAACCCTGTGGTCAGAAAATTAGTTTCAGACCAGCCAGAAAGTGTGTGTGTATCTGTGTTTAATGGGGAATGTGCGCAGTGGGGTGTTCACTGTTTTCTATCAGTAAACCCTCTGTCGTAATCTTTACCAGAGCTTTAATCTTGGTCTAAAGAGATGCCGCCTCTAGAAGAGTGTGTGTCTCATCACTGGCTTACACACCTCTGTTTAGCTTTCAGACTGTGGATATTCAGAGTGTATGTCTGCCAGGTTAAACTAGAACAGGTATTCTGTCACAAACAATCTGGTCACACATTTTAATGGATGAAGCGATTGCATGAATAAAACAATAACAAAGAAGTGAAGCAGCTTTTATAAGCAGGTGAGAGAAATAATGAGTCTCTGATTCTCCTCCCTCATGAAATTCTTTGCTGTAATTTTCCATTTATGGTTCGGTCACTATTTTCAGTATACTATTTCCATCATTATGACTCTTAGTCAATATTTTTAGTGGAGCACATGGTAAACAGCTGTCTGTAGCTCCAAAGACATAATGTTTGCATGCCATACAGAACCTCATTTACTGAGACTCTTCAAAGAACATTTACACGCAGCCGTGGAAAGTACAGTACATACTGTAGAAAGTTCATGACACACTGTGTAAACCTGACACACACCCGGCTCTCATTACATGCCATATAATAACACCATACTGTATAGCTGACCACAATGTACCATTCACACAGAGATGCTGAAATGAATGTAACAGTGTCTCAGATTCATTAGAGGTGGAGATGAAGAACTACAGTAAATAAAACTGCTGAATTTAACATTTATGCCCAATAAATACTGTAAATAAAAACAGTAGCTGATGTAAATAAGTAAACAGCATTTGCATCTCATCCTACATGATGCGTTTGACCCGTCATGGACAAGAATAAATAAATGCATGAAATGTTTAGCAAGTTTAGCATAATAAATGTATTTAAATCTAAGTGTAAACAGTGCAAACATCAGTGCAAACTTAAATATGCTGCGTGTGGTAACAAATGGTTCAAATATACACTTTCAAAAGTTGTTTAAATGACAGAGCAAGTAGAAATAAATCTGTAGAGTAACTACTAGTAGCTACTATACTGAAGTTTTTATAGCGTGATGCAAAGCAGACAATTCGATAGATGCATGTGGATAAATATTAAAACAAACATTAGAACTCTCTCATGTATATTCAGGTTGAAAACATTGGTAACTACATTTTGAAATGCGCTTACCCATGTTAATGCTGTGCTGTAATGTTGCGGTGGTCCAGCGGTGTGTGTTCAGGTGATCCAGCGGTGCGTGTTCAGCCAGTGACAGTCACAATGTCCGTGCACTCTCACACTCACACGCTTCTTTATTGTCAAAGCTTCACGCCCACACGCGCGTAAACACCCCACGGTCAGTGACATACATATTACCCACCCCTTCTTTGCACTTGCTTGACAGAATAATAGTCTTATTTTATTCAATAAAATATTTTCCTCACTAGTTTATCGTTATTAAATAAAATTATTTTTATCTTAACTCACAAAATCAGAATGAAGTGAACTTTAAATATTTGAAGAGTTCATTTACAAAAACAAATAACTCCGAATAAATCATTTAAAATCATGTATTTGTTCATTGTGCATTCCAGTTAATCTCAATCAACCTGCAGTTGGGTTATTTTGATTAAGTAAAAATTACGAAAATACAGCTAACACAAGAAAAAAAAACATTATATATATAGAAAAGAGAAAAGATTTGGCTTTCCAAGTACTACCATAATGACCAGCATTAAAATACACACTGTAAAAAAAAATTAAAAAATTACGGTTTAATTTTACATAACATTTTAATGTAATTTTACATAAAAAATAAGGTAACAACGTTTTACGGTTTTCACTTAAATTTACAGGTAAAAACCGTAATTTCATTAACTGATATAATGTTAATATACCAGCCTACTGAAGTACTGAAATCTGTTTTGTATCTTTGTAATACGCTGATAAACACCAAAAGCAAGTGGTAATGAAAAAAATCGCATGAAGAACCCAAACACATCATATACAGAAGGTGCACAGTAAACACCACAGTAAACACTAAACACCATCATGGTAACACACATCAAACTGAAAAAATGCAATAAACATTAATTTATCAACATTAGATGTAACATACAACCCTAATGTACAAAACGACTAAGAAAAAACTAAGAAGAAAGAGTTATTTCAACAACAACAACAGCAACAAAACATCATCAGATAAAAAAAAAGTTACACAGGGAATTCTGGGAATGTCAATTTAAGGCTATTCACTGTAAATTTTATGGTATTTTACCGTTAACCATTTAACAGAGTTTTACTGTAGCATTTTTACAGTTTTTTACCTTTAAATTCACTGTCATTTTTTACAGTGCAGTAGCGCAGTAGGCCTAACAATTCAGCTACAGCTCTGCACAGTTCAAAAGCGAGGCAGTTTTATTCCTAATAAGAACATTCATTGTTGTCAGCCACTTTAACATTGTAAATACACAGTTTGAACATTAACACTGCACAGTTTTTTCCAAACAGGTAAATAAAAAATGATGATTCAATTAAAATGTGTTGTACCTAAAAGTTATATAAAAATGATATTAATTCTGATATTAAATTATATTAAAAATACAGAATAATAAATATGAAATTAAATTGTATTGTGTTTCACCATGAGTACCATAAGTACCACTAGTGGTACTCGTACCACACTTTGAGAACCACTGTTCTATGTAATTGTAATTGGTAATTATTTTATAGACTTTTCTGTGTCCTCACTTTCCATCTTGTTAGATTTTTTTTGGTTTGTTTGTTAACTCTATTATTATTGTTTATTTTATTCACCCTTTAACTAACAAAAGCCAGCTCTGTGATGACATCATTCTGCATGAAGTAACCTCATTTTGATGAATCAAAAAACAGCCCAAAATATTAATATTAAGAAATGTGATATCTTGAGACAAATTCAAAGGCTAGACAGAAAGACAGGAAATGACTACACAAGTCAATCCACAGAGTTTTTCTGTTTCGCAATGTGCGGCTCAACTTCATTAGCATCCCTACTCCAAATATGACTTCTGTTTTTACTTAATTATAAATAATATTCACTTTCATTCAAAGTTTATGGAATTTTGATTCTTTTTTATATAAAGCAATTCATTTAGAATTATTCCACTGAAAGTATCCACATCAAAATATTTTATTTACACCAGAGACTTTGACAATTCTTCAGTTGTTTATTTTATCAAAGCAATTTTATTAAAAGATTACACATCTGTTTTTCATCTGTGCAATAAGGCTAATTAAAAAAAAAACAGAAATACAAGTAAAAAAAACAAGCAACCAAAGAATTTTGCAGGTTTAACATTTAGAAGTTAGTTTCATGAACTATCGTTACATACACGCTGAAATAAATAAATAAAATAAACTTTATTTTAGAGTTTCACAGGATTGATAGTGTTCCATAGGTAAAAAAAAATGCACGATAACATAAAAAGCATGATGCTATTACAGTATAAACATGCTTGATGAGCTATACTTCAGTTGACTTTCCTATGATGCTCGTCCCTTGAACCTGTAAAGAACAAGAGTAAATGAAAATATAAATATGCAGAATATTCCAAAAAATAATCAATTGCTTGAGTGTGTTGAAAATAGTAATGCGCAATTTTTTCATAAATAATAACAAAACAGATGAATTTGTAGGCCGTACTGTAGTGCACGAATGGTCCTTGGTTTGGCCTGGTGGGTTAGTGGGTTTAACGTTGTATTCATGTTTGTGGGCAAATGGCTTTTTCAGGCCAATGACAGGCACCTCAGATGGGCCATGGTCACAGTCTCCACCAATCACAGACGAGCAGCTTTGACCAGAACTGCTAAAGCAACTAACACTTTCTCCTGAGGACACAGAACTCTCCACTGAAACACAACACATTAAAACACATTAGCAATATATAACACTTATTTACCTCAGTATGTGCACCTGAGTGTAATTTTTTTTTTTTTTTATCTTGCAGGACATTCATATATGCATTGTTCTAAAAAACCACAGAAAACATGGGTGGTAAAAATTACAGTCAACAAAAAATGACGCTTGCAACCCATTTTTATTCCATAATCCGATGCATTTACAATTGGAAACACACATTGTAAAATACAATTTGTTGAGACAACTTAAAATGATTTGTTACCCGGCTGCCAAGTTTAAGTTCAGACAACTCAAAAAAGTTTATGCAACTTGACATGTTAAGTTGTACTAAATGACAACTCTGATATTTGAGTTGATTCAAGGCAACTGGGTAACTTACACAGCTTTTAACTTTAACAAACCAAATATCCAAGTTGTCACTTAGTAAAACTTTACATTTCAAGTTGACTAAACTTATTTGGGTTGAATGAACTTAAAATTTTAAGGCAGCAGGGTAACAAATTATTTTAAGGTGACACAACAAATTGTGTTTTTTGTTTTTTTACAGTGCAATAAAGAAACTGACATAAATTTGTCTTGCTTTCTGAAAAATATATAAAAATTTAAGTGAGTTTATGCTTAAAACAATAGGTTCAGAAAAATACATTTAAGTTTAGGTGGAAAACAAGTTTATTATTCTGAATCCTTTGAAGGATATTTTTCTTTTTTTTTTTTTTTTTTTTTTTTTTTAAATAACATGAACTGAATAAATCATTTAAAATAAAACCAGAAATATGTATTAAGAAATAATGCACATTTTAAATTTCACTTCTACTGATCACAGTTTCAAATCCGACATTGCATTTGACATTTTGTGTGAACTACTTTCTAAATAGAAGATATTGTGAAGAAGGACATACCCAGTGTACTCTGGTTTCCGCTCTCCTGGTCTAAATCGTCTTCCTCCAGGATCCCTGAGGTCCCGTGGACGTACCGGACAACGTCTCCTCCGCTAGGACCGATCAGATGTCCCACAGGAGATGTGGATCCCCACCCGGAGGAAGAGGACGAATGGCTTCCAGAAGATGACGTACAGCTGGCCGAGCCGACAGAATTCAATCGGAGGACAGGAATCCCACCTACAATATCATTAAATACAGAGTTAAATACGATTGACTTCTCAGGATGCTAATGTTTAGCTAAGACAGATGTTTTACCTCGTCCTGTCGGAGTGCAGTTGATGGCTCGGTCATTGATGGCCATCTCACTGGGTTGGATATCCATAAAGGGTTTGTGTCCGATTCCCATGAACACCCGCTCCTGCATACGGATCTCTGTGTGAAGATCAGCAAACAAACAATTGGGGTTATTAATAATATATGGTCCATATATTACATATTGTTAAAATGTAAAACTCACAATTTTTAAAGATATATATCATGTTGGTTTATCATAATAACAAACTAGCAGCTGGATGCAACAAACCCCTTAAGGTTAAAAACTAAACGAACAAAAAAAACTAATTCATTTATAATTAAGTAAGTACATTTTTTATTTTTTTATATTCAGCATGGACAGTTTTGACAAATTGATCAAAACTGACAGTAATTTTATAAAGTTAATTTTGTATTTCAGATAAATGCTGTTTTTTTTTAAATGTTCTATATTCATTAAAGAATCTTGAAATGCTTTCACTATAATCATAAATGTTTCTTGAGCAGCAAATTAGCATATATTATAGTTTTGTTTACTACACACAGTGAAGTGCTTGTGATGCTCGCTGTGATTTCAGCGTCTGTCGTCTCACTAAATGAGGACATAAATACATGAACAATATCTGCTGAGAGTCACTTCAT
>JAHKKF010517006.1:0-10476 GCA_019740295.1 Labeo calbasu | reverse complement strand
TTAGGGAAGTAAAACGTAACATTTTAATTATATTTTGCTAAAATGAACGAAATGACTCGAAAAAAGATTTGTTCATTTTGCTGAACGAGACTCAAAGGTTAGAATCGGTAAAATGATCCGAACTTCCCATCACCACTACGAATCACGTGTAAGTTCATTGTCTGTGTACTGAGTATGGTGAAAAACTTCATCTTATTTTCTCCTACAACTTAAGAGGAGGACAGCGTTGTACCGTTTTGTTTTTAAACAGCGTTACTTGCACTTTCTTAGTCTTTGCGTGTTCGCTTTGTAAACACTGGGTCTGTAGTTCCGCCTACGTTCCGCGTGACCTTTCGACGTGATTCAATAGTACGTAGCATCGTGAATGGGCATCCCAGAGCCTGTGCTACACCAGCTTTTGTGCTTAAAAAGTATACAAATTTTTATTTTCCGAAAAAAAAAATGACAGATCGTTTCACTAGATAAGACCCTTCTTCCTCGGCTGGGATCGTTTAGAGCCCTTTGAAGCTGCATTTAAACTACATTTTGGAAGTTCAAAATCAGGGCACCAATGAAGCCCATTATATGGAGAAAAATCCTGAAATGCTTTCCTCAAAAAACATAATTTCTTCACGACTGAAGACAGAAACACATGAACATCTTGGATGACAAGGGGGTGAGTAAATTATTTGTGAATTGTTGTTCTGGAAGTGGCCTTCTCCTTTAAGATACTTTTGGTGAAATCTGAGAGCTTTATGACCCTGCATAGACTGCAATGCAACTGACACATTAAAGGCCCAGAAAGGTAGTAAAGACATTGTTAAAATAGTCCATGTGACATCAGTGGTTCATCCGTAATTTTAGGAAGCTATGAGAATACTTTTTGTGCACAAAGAAAACAAAAATAAGGAAAAAGTATTCTTGTAGCTTTAATAAATTACGGTTGAACCGCTAATGTTGGGCTATTTTAATGATATCTTCACTATCTTTCTGGGCCTTGAACATGTCAGTTGCGTTGCTGTCTATGCATGATCAGAAAGCTCTCGGATTTCATCAAAAATATCTTAATTTGTGTTTCGAAGAAACAAAGGTCTTATGGGTTTGGAACGACATGAGGGTGAGTAAAAAATTAGAGGATTTTCATTTTTGGGTAAATTAACCCTTTAATTTTTACCATTTTTTTGGTAAGGTTTTTCTTATGGAAACTGCTGACAGTAGTGCTGGTACAGGACGACTGGCAGGATCCTTTCACCTGGCCCTTGCTGGTGTTCCTGTTGTCATGCTGTGTGTACCCACTCGCTTCCAGCTGCGCTCATACCTTCAGTACCATGTCAGAACGGGCCAGGCACATTTGCTTCTTCTTTGATTATGGAGCACTCAGTTTCTACAGCCTTGGTATGTAGAGAATATAACAGAACTATTGAGTAAAATGTATCTATATACTTAAGTAATGTCTTAATTAACCTAACTTTTTTGGTTTATTTGTGTATTTGATCAACAACAGGTTCTGCCATCACCTACTCTTCTTACTCATTTCCAGATAAATGGGTTAATAGCACATTTCACAAATACTATGTTCCTATAGCTGTTTTTAACTCCATTATCTCCACTGCACTGGCCTGCTACTCAAGGTAGGATAAGTAACCAATAAATCAAAAGTTGGTAGTATTTCTGATCTGCTTTGTGGATTTTGACCACTTTTATTTATTTGTTTTTTAGACTTGGTTTACCATTTTTTCATTATAATTATCACAGCATTAAAAGGTAATTTCTCTTCTTCTCTAATGCACTTTGACATCTAAAAAATTAAATAATTTTTAGTAAATAAGCTGTATTCTCTTTTAGGTGTTCTGGGAAATTAAATCAAAAACTCTGTAAATATCTACGGCTAATCGCCTTTGTCTATCCATATCTCTTTGACAACATCCCTCTCTTTTATAGAGTAAGTGTTTTGGGCAATTTCACTGTTTTGGGAGGAAAAATGAACTCATTGTTTTGGCTTTATTTGTAATGAATGTGAAATTGCTCATTTAAAATACTTTGATTGGACTTTCTGCCTTCTTTTGTAGATCTTTGTGTGCAGTGGTGAGGGTTGCACTGTTAATGAGGCCAATACTGTTCACTATCAGCACACGTCATTGGCTGTCCTCACTGGCTTTCTTTTTGCCACACACTTACCTGAACGCTTGGCTCCTGGCAGTTTTGACTACATAGGTACAATCCCTGTATTATCTTTAAACTAAGAATCATGAATTCAGATCATATGACTTTAGTGGGATGATTTTAGGGCCATTCCATAGAATTGGTTTAAAGTCAGAGTTGGAAATGTCTTGAAAAAAGTTTTGTTTTTCCACAAATTTTGTGTGCATGCAAATTATATAATATGCAAGGTGACACATTTCTAGTAATTGTGCAGTTAATTCTCATATTGTATTTTCAGAGTTTTGGAATATTTTTCCTCACCCCAAATTTGGCACTACCAAAACACATTAATATATAATTTCATAAGAAGGATTATTTCAACCCATTAAGATTTTGCTTACATCTTCCTTGTAAATGTATATATTTTTTCTATTTTATTAAAAAGTTTTCAGAGGTAAATCAGTAATAATTACAATTTTTAACAATATTTCAAGTGTGATTTATGAGATTTGTTGTATTTTTAATCCAATTTTACTTTGTAAAAGGCAAAAAAATTCACTTGCACCTTGTAGCTATGAGAGAGAGGGACACAGGAATATTTCCTAATCATAAATTTAGGGGTGTAGTTAAAATCAGTCTCAGCCAATGGACTAAAACATACACTGTTTCGGTAGTGACATGAAAAATGCAGGACACATTTTTTGACATAAAGTTTCACAATTTACAAAGAAAAATAAAACAAATATTTTTTTTCAGTATCATCATAATATTTCAATATCATTTCCGTAAGTTGAAATTTAAGGGTCAGGGTTTGCGGCAACCACCTCCCAATTGCACGTACCCACTGATGATTTTTTATATATTAAACTTACTGATATTTTAAATATTATTGTGGGTTTCAATAGATGATAAAAAGATCTTAGTAAACATCTAAGGTTGGAATACTTCAATGCTTTTTAAATGTATTTTTTGGTTGCGGGACAGCAGTTTGGATGAGTTCTGTAGAATGGCCCTTTAAACCTCACTAAACTCTATTAATTCTAAACTGTGGTTCTTTTATGCATCCTTCACAGGTCACAGTCATCAGCTCTTCCACGTGTTCGCTATTATTGGAACGTATTTCCAGATGACTGCCATTGAACTTGACATGGCTGCACGAAAGCATTGGCTTCACGCTAATTTGCCACCAGTCACCCTTTCAGACACTGTGGGAGCTGCATTCTTTAGTGTGGTCAGCGGCCTTTGTATAGTATATGTCTTCAGTCTGGCACTTTTCTCCACTAGAGGGGTAAAGGACAAATTAATTTGAAGTGACATTTGATAAGGTTATTCAGGGCAGCTATGTTAGTTTCCCTTAATAATGTGTAAATATATATTGTGTATATACTGTAGCCATTTGTTCAATGGAAACAATTTCATGAATGGCCCAAGAAAATTTTATTTAAACTGGAAAGACTGTATGATTTATAATTAGTTTGTATTTTTGATTAATGTTTTTGTAATGTGTGTCATTTGTGTTCTTCTAATCACATGCTTAAAATTTGCACAATTTCAGAGCAATTTCAGAGCACATTTCCACATTTTTGAAGCACATGAATTATATATTACCGTTTTTACAAGTGCCTTTTTATAATCTGACTTTTTGAAAGCTGTATGTGTGCAATCTTTATCTTTCTTATAAATAAATCTTGTTAATATGTAAAGTTTTGTTATTTTTACTAAATAAAACTATGCAATGAAAACTGAAGTTTTATACATTTTATAGAATATAGAATACCTTGTATTCGTTTATACAGTATATACTCTTTTTATATATTATTTGTTATATTAAAAGTTAACCGTTAAACACATGCCAACATGAAAAAAAAAACCTACGCAATACGCATGCTGTTTTGCCTTGTCAAATAAAACCGGAAATATCAGGCGGAGCTTAAGGCGGGATGTCCGGTCGTGTAAGGCGTGGCTGAGCTCGCTGATTGGTCAAATTTGAAAATTCTGTTTCTGACGCTGTGGAGGGAACGTTTGAACTTCGAATTTTGTATACGGACAAGAAGGCAACGGCGTTGTGGAATTAAACTAAAACACCTCAAGATGATTAGGCAAGCGTACGTATTTTATACCTATTTTGTGCTGTACTTTCATTAGGCCGATAACGAATTTTGAAAAAGTTTATTAACGTAAAGCGAGTTTGTGTTTTTGAGTGGTTTAGCACACAGTTGTTAACTGGTGTTACTTACTCATCGACAGTCGCGTTTATTTAACGCTATTAACTTAATCCTTTGTTTGTACTTTAGGCTCGGTTTATAATCCCGCTTTATGTTTTAAGTTTTCTGTTTATATTAGTAGTTTGATTATGTTATCCCTATTATTATTATTATCAATAATGTACACCGAGCACTCGGTGTACTAAAAGTCAGTATTTCAAGCTAAAAATCAGTGAAATAAAAATCTGATCGCATTTTTCTGTCGTAACTTCGAAAACATAGTTTAGTAAGTTAGATGGTTAGGATTCTCTTTAGTCAACCATAGTCATGCTCTTTGTACTTGAACTAAGTTATACATATTTGTTGAATGACGTCTGAATTTTTACTCTTGTAACAGGAAGGGCAAGACCCCCCGCCGCCCTCCTCCAAAAAAGCCTTCCAACAACCAGAAGGACCCTGTTGGAGTATGTTGTAGCCTTTTATTCACATTAGGATAATAAATAATATAATATCGTATATTAATTCAAGGTGTGTTTGGCAGGTGTATTGTCGTGTGCGGCCACTGGGTGCAGAGGATGAGGAATGCTGTATTGAGGTTATAAGCAACACCACCATTCAGTTACATGCTCCTGATGGGCTCAAAGCCAACAGAAATGGTGAATTTAAAGAGGTTAGTGCTTGTCTGCTCTCAGTTTGTCAATTAGGATTATTTTAAATAAAAAAAAAAAATCTTATTTTGTAAAGAAATTGTCATACCTCTCCAATCCTGTTTTGACTTTCTCTTATTGTGTCACAAAGATGGATTTTGTGTAATGGTTGCACTGTTCTAATGAAATGTATCTAATGAAAGTATAGCCTAATTTGGAGTTGACGTCACAGTTATCAACGTAACTGGTAACAAGTAGAGGAAATGGGTGAAATCCATGGAATAAGAGAAAAATGTGTTGTGCCTTTTGATGTCAGAATCTGAATGCAAATCATTTTTATAGAATACTGTCATCAAAAGATGCCATTTGAAGCTAAACGCAGATGTTTAATTGGACTGACTATGGATGAAACCTGCGATGATTAGTTTTGATTATTTGATTAAAACAATAGGTCTACATAATAATCACATGCACTTGATGGGGCTTATATTGTATAAGCACAATTTAAACCTATAACATTTGACATAACATACCCATTTTATCTCACGATTCTGACTTTTTTCTTACAAATGTAAGTTTATAGCTCCTAGTTCTGACTTTAGAACTTGATTTAACTCAATAATAGTGAGTTTGTAAATTGATGAAAAAAGCCAGAAGTGATAAACTTAATCATTCTGAGCTGAGGAGAAAAAAAGTGTTATGAGTTAATTTTGCTTATCAGAATTGTGATATAATCCCTGAATTGAGAGAGAGTCAGAATTTTGAAATATAAATCAGATTTACCTTTTTTCTTTTATTCCATGGCTTCCATAGACTGCTACTTGAAATTCATCACAAACTGGTCTATTAGAAGGTTGTCAAGCTTAAAAAATGCCACTAAAAGCACCATAAATGTGGTTAGATTTGCTTCTCTGAGTCTTTAGAGTATGCAAAACTTTGTGTTGTATCATTTTTGTGCTTTATGGAAAGGTCGAGGTCTAGAACAACATTAAAACAAAACCATTTCTTTGAAGCTTATGCTGGGTTTATGTGGGTCTATTTGTTAATTTGGCCTTCCACAAATTAACCTTAAATAGGTCTTACGTTGGAACATATAGTTGTGGAATTAATTTGCATGCACTGCAAAAAAGAATATCTTTCTCATTGCTTTTGTCTTGTTTTCTTTCCATTACAAATATCCAAAAACCTTAATACTTGAAATGCAAAATAAAGCTTTGAAGCTTTGTTTTCTGAGAAATTGAACATTAAGAGCATAAGTAAATAACTGTTAATAAGGAATAAAAGCTCAATAAATTGTTTTTTGCCTGTTGGCAGATATTTGTTTTAAACTCACTTAACTCACAGTTTTAACTCTCCGAAAACAGGACGTCTTATGTAATTTTGCTTAAAGCTGTAGTCCGTAACTTTTGGTGCTCTGCAGTTAATTAACAAAACTGCTTGCGTCCTGTGGAAGAACATTGTAGCTGGAGCTACTTCTCACTGTTTATGTCTATGGTAAATAATGGACTACTCTGCAGCGGTTCCTACCAGAACCAGTCTGAAATAGTCAAAATATAAAAACTTATTGGTGTACCGTAATGATTCAGGATAAGACAAAAACTTGGTTTGGAAATTGGATTCATGATGTACTTGTGTACATTCTGTAAATTTGAAAAGCTCACACACAAAAAAAAGAAACTTTACATACTGCAGCTTTAAGTAAATTTATCTTGATGTAAGAGTCTTTTAGACCTTTGTGCTGGAAAACGGCAAGAATACTGAGATAGAACAGCAGTTTTTATGGTTATTTCCATATTTGTAGTGGTTGGGAACAGATGTATTCAGGAATTAAGGCTTTTTTGTTGTTTGTTTGTGGTGTAAAGTGAATTGAAGTATTGGATGTCTTTTGGTTGTATTTTTGTATTTGGATGTATTCCTAATACAACTCATTGTGTGGCCCTAGATGTTTATTTGCGTGTTAATGTATCATGATCCCTTTACTTCTTTCCTTAAATTTTCTTTTTTTGTTTTAAAATTACTGTCATTAAACCTGGAGAATAGTTGTAAACCAGTTAGGCTTTATTGGACTACTGAAATTAACTATAATGATTTGTCTTTTAGACACAATATTCCTTCAAAAAAGTGTTTGGGATTAAAACGACACAGAGGGAATTGTTTGAAGATGTTGCCAAACCTCTTGTAGAAGACCTCATTCACTGTAAAAATGGTAAATATACTTTCCTGTGCACTTATGATAATGATTATTTAAAAAAAAAAAAAAAAAAAAAAACTCTGTCTGACAGCAATCTTTTTAACTAGGTTTGTTGTTCACCTACGGCGTCACTGGTAGTGGTAAAACTCATACAATGACTGGTTCACCTGGTCAAGGTGGGCTGCTTCCACGTTCTCTCGACATGATCTTCAACAGCATCGGCCCTTACCAGGCCAAGAGATATGTAAGGAAATTCATCAAGTGCTTTTATTCCGTTATGTAAAATGAAGTTTCCATCCTTGAGCTCTCTTGGTCTTTTCTCTACCAGGTTTTCAAGCCTGATGATAAAAATGGCATGGAGGTGCAGAATCAGGTAGATGCGCTCTTGGACCGACAGAAGCGAGACAGCCAGACAACTGTACCGAAGACCCCAACAACAAGGTTAATTCTAGTAATTCAAATCACAAAGTGCCTAACCTGTTTTAAATTAAATGTCTTCAGTTTATATGCTGTTTTCGCTTTGTAGGCGAGTTGACCCTGAGTTTGCTGACATGATCAGCCCAGAGGAGGCTTGTAAGGCAGATGGTGTGGATGAAGACAGCAGCTACAGTGTCTTTGTCTCTTACATTGAGATTTACAACAACTACATCTATGATCTCCTGGAAGAGACTCCCTTTGACCCAATAAAGCCCAAGTAAGCTGGCTAAGTTTGCAGTTTTTACTGCGTTTTTGATCATATAAATACAGCCTTTGTCAGCATAAGAGCCTTCTTTCAAAAACATTTATATCTACCACCAGCTTTTCAACAGTAGTCTATATAAAAATCAAATTTACTTTAATTGGTTGTCAATACTTATAACACAAAGCTAAATTAGGTTTAGGCCCATTAGTTCTTTTTTTTTTTTTTTTTTTTTTTTTTTTTTAAATTTAGTAATATTTATGCACTTAGTGTATAGATGAATGTATTTTGTTTTTTCATTAGGTGGAATGGTGCAGGCACACCTCTGAGAAACAACACTGAGTTCATGTACGTGGCTAGTGAAATCCACTCATAGATGGACTTGCTGCCTTTTATAATGATATTCCCTCCCTTGTTTAGCTGTTCTGCGCGTCCTGTTTTATGCTTTCAAGTGCTTCTAGGGTGTCTGTGTCTGCTTTTGTCTTGGCTGTCTGTCTTGTGCTTTTGTTTTACTTGCTGGTAGGCGCCCATGCAGAGATTGAGCTTTGTTGCAACGTGGCTGAACAGCTTGTTTTCCTACTCTGTAGTTGCAGAAATGTTATCATACTGTATTTCACATTTCAGACCACCCCAATCCAAAATACTGCGTGAAGATCAAAACCACAACATGTATGTGGCCGGGTGCACCGAGGTTGAGGTCAAGTCAACAGAGGAAGCTTTTGAAGTCTTTTGGAGAGGTAAGATGATGTTGTGTTATATTTTTTTTTTTTTTTTTTTTTTTTTTTTTTGTAGTTAGCACACAGAGCTATTGTGTGAGATCTTTTGTTTTCTGGACACAGGTCAGAAGAAGCGCAGGATTGCAAACACGCAACTGAACCGTGAGTCCAGTCGCTCTCACAGTGTGTTCATTATTAAATTGGCGCAAGCACCTCTGGATGCAGATGGAGACAATGTACTTCAGGTCAGTGCTTATGCCTTTGAAGATTATTTCTCAGAATAAAATTTTAAAATAAATTTTAGTAAATATGGCTAATTAAAAATATTAATATTAATAGTAGTGTGATTTTTTTTTTTTTTTTTTTTTTTTGGTTCAAGGTTAACCATTGTTATATACCTGTGAAGTGTCAAAAAACATGCAGTGTTCATGCTTCTGATTTTGTTGCAAGTTTAATGAATGTGATGTTTGTGGGGGTTTGGCTCCCCCTAGTGATAAAATGTGACCCTGGACCACAAAACCAGTCATAAGGGTCTTTTCTTTTTTTTTTTTTTTTTGATCAATCTTAAAAGGTGAATAAATAAGCTTTCCGTTATTGTATGGTTTATGGTGGGACAATATTTGGCCGAGATACTATTTGAAGATCTGGAATCTGAGGGCGCAAAAAAAAAAAAAAAAAATCGAAATACTAAGAAAATTACCTTTAAAGTTATCCAAATGAAGTTCTTAGCAATGCATATTACTGATCAAATTAAGTTTTAATCTTTGCACTAGGATATTTACAAAATATTTTTTTTGTAAACATGATCTTTACTTAATGTCCTAATGATTTTGGCACAAAAGAAAAATTGATAATTTTGACCCATACGATGTGTTTTTGGCTATTGCTACAAATATACTTGTGCTATTGGCTTGTGCTGGTTTTGTGGTCCAGGGTCACAAATGATTCAGAAATTTCACCTTCAATTTATCCACTGTAATAAAAGAGTCTGTCTTTGAGAATGTTATTTATGGATAATTTCAGTTTGTTAAAGTGTTTTAAATTAATAAATTAATACAGATGTTAAAGGAACAGTTCACCCAAAAATTAAAACTGTCATTTAGTCACCCTTGTTCCAAACCCACAAGACTCGAAGCATAAATTAACATTTTTAATGAAACCTAAATGGTTTCTGCCTTCGACAGCATCATTGGTTCTTGCAGAAGCACAAACCTATTTGTGTAATGGACAATATTGGCTTCCGTAATGCTCATATGTGAATAAATGCTTAATCACTTCAAAAATTAAGACATTTTATTTGTCTCTTTGTGCTCAAACTTGGATTGAACTGCTTTATTAATATGGTTTTCTTTTACAATGTCTTAATAAGCTCTTTGGGGCATCAAAGTTTTGTTGGAATGGAGGAACAGAAATGTGACATCTTCATTTGTATTTTAAACATGAATGGGAAATTTTAGAGTTTGGGACAATGTAAGAGTGAGTAATTGATAACAGAATTTAAATTTTTGGGATTAATGACTCGCCCTCATGTTCCAAATCCACAAGACCTTTGTTCATCTTCACAACATAAATTAATACTTTTTTTTTTTTTTTTTGATGAAATCAGAGCTTTCTGACCCTTCATAAACAGCAACGCAACTACCACGTTCAAGGTCCAGAAAGGTAAAAGAGAGAAAACAAAAATAACAAATTTATTCAACAATTTCTTCTCTGTGTCATCCTTTGACATGTATTTTTTGTGGCAATTGTTGAATAGTCGTTATTTTTGTTTTCTTCGTGCACAAAAAGTATTTTCGTAGCTTCATAATATTACGGTTGAACCACTGATGTTACATGGACTATTGTAATGATGTCCTTACTACCTTTCTGGGTCTTGAATGTGTCAGTTGCATTGCTGTCTATGCAGGGTCAGAAAGCT